>CAUYRH010147437.1:0-88160 GCA_963574655.1 Perodicticus potto | reverse complement strand
GGAATGTGGGGAAATGTACGGAACAAATGAGCGGCTTCCTTTACCAAATGAATGGCATGGAGAACAAATGGGAGGGAAGGTGATTGCAGAGTCAAAGATACCTAAGAGACGTTTCAACCGATGAAATGTGTCCATTCAGATTCTAGTAAAAACCAACTATAGTTTTTTTATGAAAAGTAATTTTTGGAGATAATTTGGGATATTTAAATAGTGGCTGGATATGAGATGATACTTGGGAATTAAGGTTAAAATTACTAGTTAAGATAATGATATTGTGGTCATAATTTTAAAAAGAGTTCTTAGTTCTAAAAACACATACACACATGCATTTAAAGGTAAAATAACATGTGTAAGTAGTATCAGCTTTAAAATATAATATTCCGGTGGGAATGACGAAGGAGAACAGTGTGTGGGACACACACATGATGGGAACGAACACAAATTACTGGTACTCATAGAAGCTGGAGTCTTTGTACACAGAAACCCATTGCACTGCTTTCCCTAGTTTTGTGTATTTTTAAAAAAAATTAATTATAATAAAACATTTAGAGTCTAGTGGAATAATTGTTACAGTGAAAATACTCCCAGCCCAGGATGAGGGTGAGGGGAGAGGACCTGGGGCTGGGTGCTCCTGCAGGAGGCCATGACACCATTGTTTCCAGATGCGCAGGGGGGAGTGTGCAGGGCGTTAACATCTGCCGCACGAGGTCAGATTCGGGGGTCAGGGTGGGTTCAGCAAAGCACAGAGGGGGCTTTGCTGCAGGAGACCCCCTTCCATGGAGCAACGTGAGTGTGCAGTCCCCACGTACGCGATGACTCTAAGAGGGGGCACAGCAGCACGTGGAGCTTTTCACTTGTAAAAAGTAACGATTACATGGTAATCTTTCTTCTTCTTTTTTTTAATACAGAGGAGTTTGCAGAGTTACTTGGGGAACACAAGGGTAAAAGAACTTGAGCCTTGGAAGCCATGTCGGCAAGGACGTGAGACCTTCGTTATCTGTGGAGGAAGGAGGTCTGACACTCGGGCTGTGGGTGTTGGTACCAGGGGTGTCGGATGCTCTAGAATCGCATCCCCGCCAGCCCAGCCACACCATGGCTGTGGGCTTTGGGCAAAGCCCTTTAGCCTCTGGACCTCAGGTTTCTGGCCTGGAAATGGAATATAATCTTATTTGGTTATCGTGAAGACATAATGAGATGTTCACAGATGCCTTGAAGGTGTACAAGAGAAACACTCAGTCTTCACGGTCAACATACGGCTCCCCGTCTTTCCTGAAATGCGGGTGCCAGTGTGGGGGGCTCACGGAGAAAGGGGATCGGTATCTTCTTCCTATCTCACAGAATCGCACGTGCTCAGACAGCCTGTCTCAAAGTGATCTCCAAGATGGACTGGCCTGACCAGCCCCCCATGTGAAACGCATTGAGCAAAGAATTCATCTTTCTGCCTCCCTGAGAAGGGACACAAAGAAATGGGCTTCCAGGGGGATGGGAGGAAGGCCTGGCCTGCTCCACAGGGACGTTGGAGGGGCCCACGGACATGTGACAGCACTGTCATCCTCACTCAGCAACTCTCAGCAAAAACGGTGAAAGGAATGTGGTTATGAGCTAACCTAGGTAACCAATGATGGATAGAAAAGGCTAAGAATTCCTGGAGGCAAAGAGAGGCCAAAGAAAGAGTTGCGACCAAGTTCAAGCAGAGAGAACGAGGCGTCCACACTCCTTCACGGCCTTTGCGTCTCCGGCCCTCTCACCTCTTCTCCCTCGTGAGAGGGACCCACTTCTGACTCTCCTCGGAAGCACTCTGAACTTTCTCTTCGTTCTTAAATAAAATGCACACAGAAACGTGGGCAGGTCCTTCCGTTTTCTGTCCGTACTGCCTGCGCTGCTCCAGCTTTATCTCCAGTTTCCACTCACTTTTGCCTTCAATTCCCGCCCTGTCTCGGTTGAACTTTCTAGTTCAGCCTAGTGATCAAACCGGCGTTCAGAGAACTGGGACCCCTGACTCCCAACCCTCCCACCTGAATCGATTCTTCCTGAGCTGAGCAAGCACGTCAGTAAAGACAAGGGCACACATCACCCCAAACGGCATTGAGATTTGTTTTAAAATTACAAGTCCTAAACATCATCTGTCTTCAATTCCCTCTTCTCCTTCTAACGTGCCGTGGTTACTTCTCGGGATACTGTTTTCGTTGGAGTCGGGGGGAAGAGGAGGGTGGTCCCTGTCCTTCAGCCCGCACCCCTTACCTCAGTCTGGACCATGTGGACCCTGTGAAGCCGGAGGTCGTGCACCGCCCCGTAAATGTCCACGGAGTCCGTGGAGTCTAACTGCTGAAGGACGCGGTCCAGGGCAATGAAGGTCCCGGTCCTGCCCACACCGGCACTGGAAGACAGGGCGAAGGCAGATGGGGGCTTTGCACACGTGTCAACGTCGCCTTTACAACCGCACCTGGAGGGCGGCACAAGCTTCTTTTCTCTCCCAAGTTACGGGAGAAGATAGGGGTGTCTCTTTCTCTGAATGTGTCTCTCTCTTAAAGAAATATAACCCAGAGCCCCGTCTTCTATCACTTTCCTCCAACACCGCACCCCTGCCCTTGCTATGTATAATTTCCAGCATGTTTTACCTACATACATGTAAACACATAAAACTATATTTATTTTATGTGATTCAGAAGTTTACTGAAATGGTAACGTGTTTTATGTATCCCTTTGCTAACTCTTCTACTCAGTATGGTGTTTCGAGATTTATCCGTGTTGTTGCAGATCTAACTTCTTTTAACTATTTTACAGCATTCATAAACCATCTAGTCCCTACTGGTAAACAAGGAGATCATGTTTAGTTTTTCTCTATCAATACTTGCTTGCAGTGAGCATCATGGTGCACATGTGTGGAGACACCTCGGGTGGGGGGTAACAGGTGGAGGCAGAACTTCCGGGTTAATCATCAGGCAGGAGCACCTTCAGCTTCGTTAGGGATTGCAAATTGTTCCCCAAAGTGATTCTATTGTATGAGGATTTTTTTTGGGGGGGGGTCTTCCAGTGGAGACAGGAAAACCTGCTAGACAAATTCTGAAAGAGCTGTGACTCCTGTCTGGGGATTTTTGATGCGCACGTTGGTAAGATGAAGAACTAGTTATCCAGCGGTCCTGGGCCAAAATGCTACTGCTATTTCTAGAAAGCAGGGAGCCCCTGAGCACCTCACTTTCCTGTGGAAAGTGTCAGGGCTCCCAGGGTGCTGGGCTGATTGGGGGACATGAGTACACTTGACATTTCCTTCTTGCTCCTTAGTTATCGGTGCCATGCGGTTAGGGCTATCAAAGCCTGGCTGCAAACACTAATTAGCTAAATACCAGGCTCCCCAAAGAGAGAATTGCTTGTTAGGTTGAGTTTTTGGATAGCCTGTCTGAAACAAAGATAAATCAGGAAAGAAATTTAAAGAAAAACAGAAATTTAAAGAAGAAATTGGGTGCTACAGGTGGCTAGTGCTATGCTGTGGTTTGAATGTCTATGTCCTGTACAAAATTCATGTTAAAGGAACCGAAGCTCCAGTATTAAGAGACAGGCCTTTAGGATGTGATTAGTGCCTTATCGGAGGGCTGCCAGGAACTAGGCCCTTTTGCCTCTCTGTCCCTTACTCCACGTGAGGACACAGCCTTCGCCCCCTCTGCACAGCTCAACACTATGGCACCACCTTACAAGCAGACAACCAGGACTTCAAAAGACACTAAACTTGCCAGTGCCTTGATCTGGACTGCCCAGCCCCCAGAACCACGAGAAACAAATTCCTATTGTCTGTAAGTGACGTCATCTATGGTATGGCACAAAAGGCTGAAGACAAGCTGCCGTGTCTGAAGGGAAGTCAGGACAGGAGCCTTAAGGAGGGGCAGGGCTGTGCAGGTGCAGGAGAGAAACCAAGCCATTCCTGGGGTGGGGCGTGAATGGCAGGGGAGCGTTGGGGACTTGGGTGGTGGGTGAGCCTGGGCCCACGATGGAGGCCCTGGATGTCACAGCAGAACTTTGCATTTTAGACAGGCTGGAAGCTGGAGGCTGAGCATGAGAATTGGGAAGGGGAGAAAGTGGAAAAGAAGTCAGTAAAGAGGAACGGGTTGGCAGGGAAGTGGAGGCGGCAGGCTGGTTAGCCCAGACACACCCTTCACCTGCCAGATTCTGTGCTTATTTATGCCTTTCCCAGGCTCCTGGGCACGGCTGCCATTCCACCGGGTTCGAGGCCGCCAAGTACCTGCAGTGCACCACGGTGGGCCCGGCTCCTGGGCTCCTGTTGATGAAGTCCCTGACGGTTCTCACAAACTGGATCAGGGACTGCGTGGTCTCCGGGACGCCATGGTCTGGCCACACCGTGTAGTGAAAGTGGCGGATGAGTCTGTGTGCGTCGAGCTGCTCCTCCTGCAAGAGCAGGAAACAGGAAAACGATGGAACCACACTGGGCGAACTCTCAAGTTAGACACCTGTGCCGTGCGGGAGTCCTACGGGCTGAAACTGCAGGAGAGGGGCCAGCAAACATCCCCATCTCTCCACGCGAGGCCGTGAACTGAAGCCAAGCAAGCCGACCTACGCTGCATATCTTAAACTCCCTGATGGTCCACTCGGGCAGCACGGACTCCGACAGCATCTGCACGATGAGGTCCCCATAGTAGAGGGAGTCTTGGTCTGCCGGCCAGTAATGGTCACACTTGACCTAGAAGAAGGCAGAAAAAGGCGAGTTGAGAAAGGCGATTCCTCTGTGACCCTGGACTCTCCCTCCTCGACGGGCCTTCCCGAGTTAGCAGGATCAGACGCTACAGCAATTCAGCCACCTGCTTGCGGCCGGTGCTGAAGCTGCGTGGCTGCTCAGAAAGGGGAGATGGTGTGCAAGGGGCACTCCCAACACACCTCGACCACTGGGTTCATGTGCTTTTTAGGCACAGGGACACTCGGCTTGCATTTTTAAAAATTGACATTTTCATTTCCACTAACGAATAAACCAGTACGATTTATCTGTTTTTTTTTTTTTTTCTGAAGAAAGATCTAGTTGGGCAGAGAAAGGCACTGTCTTTCTGACCCTGTGTGGTCCATAGTTTTATGTCATGGTCCTAACTTGGGCCATGTGCCAAGAGATCTCTGAGAAGTCAGAGTGTTTAGCCAAGCTTACCTTCCCGCGTACACAGACAGGAAGGGAAGCCTGGGAGCAGTTTACTGAGCAAGCGCTCTCCCTCAAAGTGACCCTTTAAAGGAGAGGATTATGATCGCACTCCAAGGAGCTCGCTTGATTTGTCTAGATCATCATTTTACTTTGCATCCGCCCACATGGCCCAGAACTCATTTCTTCCTTGAGAGCAGGGGCGGGTCCGGTGACCCAGGCAGGGTCTCTCCCTGGCCATCCTGGAGGATGTGGCAGCCCAGCGGCCCAGTCATCCAAACAGGCACCGCTGCAAAGCCCAGTCCTCAAAGAGAAACAGCTTTGACGGAAGCTTCAGACCCAGAGTCAGAATCAGGAATCACTCAGATGGATTTACTGGCAGAACTTTGGAACTGAGCAGCTGACATCACTAACACTCTTCTGATGTAATGTCCCCCAGTTTTGTGTGGCTCAGTTTAGCTGTGGCTGGGGTGGGGGGCAGAAATCTGTCTGTGCCGTGGCAGGCACAGCTCGGGAATCAAGGAGGCTGTTTACTCACTCGGCCCTTCTCAACACACTGGGTCACCATGACGATATTATGAACATTTTGTTCCCACGCCATTTTCCAGAAGTCATCTTTGGTGCCAGGAAGCGGTCCCTGGGTGGCGACGTATTCTCTTCTGAAGTTGTTGCCCTGCAATGAATTTACAACATGGAGAGCCGGAAACAATGGGCCTCTTCAGAACTATAAACAGTTAGCTCTGCAGATTCCATGATATCAAGGTCTCTGCCAGGACTCTGACTTGAGAAAAAGATACTAACGTAAGTGTCAAGGCTTGGGGGGCAGGAAGCACAAGGCCACAACACTGGGCTATTGTTAAGAGCTGTGTTCCCTTTGATTAGGCTGAGTCTCTTCTACCCGGCAGACGGAGGGCTCGGGAAGTGATCCAGAAAACACTTAGCTCTCGATTACGTGTGTGTGAGAGAGAGACTGTCTGAGGAAGTGGCTTTGATCAGGCTCTTTCTCTATTCAGTGTTCAAGAGTTTTAATCATTTTGGATAACCGATTTGGTAGGAGATGCCACGCAGGGGAAGCCTATAGGAAAAGAACCCGCTGTTCATGGAGCACCCCCCATCCGACATGCAGGAGGTCGGGACTTGCACTGATCTTTTTAAATCCAAACTGCAATTCTGTGAGCTGGAACATTTTGCCCCGCGCCCTCTCCAGTAACACAGAATTGCTTGGAACCCTGGTCAAAGCCCTTTCCCTCTTTGTATCTCCTCGGGGTCTCTGCCCCCCAAATGCTGCCTCTAGAGTAACTAGTCCTGTTTGTCCTTGCATGTGGGCTGCCTGGCCGAGCCTGCCTCTCTCCTTCTCTCTGTGGGATGATCTTTTCCTCCTAGATCAGCGGTTCTCAACCTGTGGGTCACGACCCACAGAAACCGTATTAAAGGACCGCAGCATTAGAAAGGTTGAGAACCACTGTCCTAGATGCTCCGTGGCAACCTGCCCCTCTCACTCCTCAGAGTGTGGTCCTCAATCACCACCCCTGGGATCACAGCCTCCCAGGTCCCTCTCGGCCCTCCTGGGTTGGAGCCTGCATGTTAACACGGTGCCCAGGTGGGGCAGACTTCGGTCACTGTCGGAGGAGCACTGCCCGGGCAGGTGTCTCCTGGCCTTGCCTTCTAATTTCCTGATGTCCCAACTTTTCTGAGAGCTCCCGTAAGGTCATCTCATTCTACTCCTGTACGCAGCCTGGTGTTTAATGTACAGTTAGCACTTAGTTAACAAGTGTGTATTGAGTGGGTAGACGATCATTTAAGATAAATATTATTATTATTTTTTAGACAGAGTTGTCTGTCACTCAGGCTCAAGTGACACGGTATCATGCCACTCTGATGTGGCTAGTTCATAGCAACCTCAAACTCGCAGGCTCAAACAATCCTCCTGCCTCAGCCTCCCAAGTAGCTGGGACTACAGGTGCCTGCCACCATGCCCAGCTAAGTTTTCTGTTTTGAGTACAGATGGGGTCTCACTCTTGTTCAGGCTGGTCTTGGACTCCTGAGCTCAAGCAATCCTCCTATCTTGGCCTCCCAGAGTGCTTACAGGCATGAGCCAACCATGCCTGGCCTGAGGTAAATGTTATTATCCTAAGTTTTTGGAAAGGGAAAGGGAAGCTCAAAAAAGGTAGCATAACTCGCCCAAGGTCACAGAGTCAACAAGGGATGGATGTAACCTAGATGTGTTTGAACTTGAAGCTTTCCTACTGTAGTGTGCAGGAGGAAGGTGGCAGGATGCTAGCCGAAATCAGAGCCCAAAGTTTGAAGTGTGTCTGTGGTTTTCAAAAATCCAAGTAATGTGGCAGTCTTGGCCGTGGGCCCATCTTCCTTAGGGGAACTCGCACTTTGGCTGACGGCTGCGGAGAGTCAAAGACTGATGGTGCACTGGGGCCATCGTAACTTTACGTGCACATTTAATGGCGACCAGACACGGTCTTCTGAAATCAATAGTGTCCCAGCATCAGGACAGCAGGAATGCAAAAAAGGGCAACAGCTCCAGTGTGTCCCCAACCAAAGCCTCACCCAGGTACTCCGGCCCAGGGCTCACTCACAGGGATGTAGCTGGCGTTGATGTAGTCGGAGCAGGGATCATCGTCTACGTTGGACAACTTCACTCGAGAGGCATCATCTGCAAAGGAGTTATTGAAAGGTTTGTCCCTCGGTCTCGCGGTGGCTCTCCCGCAGTTTGTGTGATGTGCACTGGCTCTGATGCCCACCGAGGGCCCCACACTTGTCTGTTCTATAGCTGGGACTCACACAGGGTGACTGACTCGCCCCAGGTTGCACAGGTGGCCTGTAGATGATCAGAGGCAGGAGACAACTCGCAGTCCCACCTGGACTTTCCTTTGCAACCCTGGGACATTCGCCTGGCGAGTGGTTCCCTTTTCCTGTTGGAACGGTTGCAGTCCAGAAAGACTTCCTTCTGCTGCCCTGCCTGGTGGGGTGAGGATAACTTAAATAGAAATCACTAACTGAAGACTTAGGTGAGCAAAACCAGCCAGCTTGATGTCAGAGCCCTTGCTGCCAGCCCCATCTCTGCTCTCATCCTCCAAGGAGAAGAGTGGGAGCACAGGGGGAAACATCAGCAGCATAAGAGGACTCTCGGAATCGGAACTGAAACTGCTCCTCGGAATCCTCACAGAACTCAACATAGACCTTCCATTTGATCCTGCAATCCCATTACTAGGCATCTACCCAGAAGAAAAAAATCATTTTATCATAAGGAATTGCACTAGATTGTTTATCACAGCTCAATTCATGATCACCAAGATGCAGAAACAACTGAAATGCCCATCAACCCATGAATAGATGTATACCATGGAATAGTATTCAGGTGGGGACTTTAGATATTTTGTATCAACCTGGATGGAGGTGGAACACATTCTTCTTAGTGAAGTGTTGCAAGAGTGGAAAAGCAAATATCCAATATACTCAATACTAATATGAAGCCAGTAGACGAACTAATCCCCACATACAAGGAAAACTCAATTCAATTCAATTTGGGGGGAAGGGAAGAAAAGGGGAGGGGAGAAGGGGAGGGATTGGTGAGCTGCTTCATACTGGGCGTAAAGTAAGGGTACATGGCACCTGGGTGCAGGATACAACTACAAGGACTTTACCTCACAAATGCAGACATGGTCATTGTTTGTACCCTCATATTAAACTGAAATTAAAAAATTAAAAAAAAAATTGGTCCTTATCCCTCTGGAGGGATTGCAGAAACATACCCGTCATTTCCCAGCCTATCCTTATCTAGGCAGATCATATTTCTTTAGCCCCATTTTATTCCTGGAAAGTGCAGAAATGGCTAGAAGAAGACAGTGTTACAAATTCCGACACGACACTTACAGGGCAATATATTGTTGTATCGATTTTTCCCTCTATTCTCCGGCAAGAGTGCAATGTCACATGACTGGTTTCGACCCACGTCTTTTAAGTCCTATTAGGTCAAAAATAAGTTTGCAAGTGGAGAATACGAAATAGAATAAGGTGAATCAGACAGTGCTTTAGATAGATAATGATATAAAACTATGTATGCTAGCCCCACAGGGGAAGTGTTCTTATCATCATTTTACACAAGACGCTCAGGCAGGAGGGCTAACTTGCCCCAGGTGACAAGATGGCAGAGCTGGGACTCAAATCTGAAGCCTGGGCACTTTCAACAAGCCACACTGCTGAGCAGATGGCCAGGCCAACACACTGACAAGGTGAGGTCTGCATCTGAGATTTGTGGGTCCTTCAATCCAGGTAAACTGGCCTGTGGGATTGGGGGCACCTTGTGCAGGGAATTTCTCAGGCATAAAAGGCGGCTCGGCTGAGACCCTAAGTGTGTCCTGACTCTGGAGCCCCATCAGCCTACATCTCCAAAGCAAAGGTTAGGAGGGAAATCCTGCTGAGGACGTGGGGTGCTGAGCCTTCATTCTGTCTGAGCTGTACCTCGTATTCCTTGGAGAGAAGGTAGTTGGAGTCAGCCTGCAGCTTCATGAAATGCCCTTCGAACTGATTTACTTTGATGGGGCTGTAATTAAAAATGAAACAAACCAAAAATTACTCCAGGAAAGGGGACAATGTCGTGACCAGTCAAAGGCAGATAACCCAGTAATTCATAAATTTTCTCTCTTACCAAGAAGTTTTCCGGTTACTGCGAAGGAAAACCATAAGAAGAGGAGAGACCTAGTTAGCATCTTGCCGTGTGTGGCTTTTAGTAAGTTACACGGGGGCAAGTGCGGGGCTTACCCTTTCTGGCCCAGGTTTAAGTGGACAGATAATGGTCGGTCTCTCCCTATGCTCAGGCGCGCAGAGGACCTTTCCCGACCGTGGCTGCAACGAAACGGAGAGGAATTTTGCTCTGATTGTGATCTTTGAACAGCTTCTTCCGTTTGTGGTAAGGCTGTGGGTGTTTGTGCAAACCGGGCTTTTCAGTATTCGTGTAGATTTGCACGCGGCCAGCATCTCTTGGGGAAGGGAAAGGAAGGAACAGAGATCTTTTCTACTCAGACGCAGCTCTCTGCCATAACTGAAGATCTGCCTTTTGGTTTTTGGCTACAGAATCACTTTCCACATTCTCAATAAAACTTTTCCTTATTAAAAAAAAAAAAAATCAACACGCCCATGAACCAGACACAACTGCAAGAGAGAAGGGAAGGTGCCAAATTTAAAAAAGTGACTAAGAGAAGAAGGCACAGACAGCACTGGGTTTTCTTAGGTCCCTTCTTAAATTAGGATGGCAGATATGACAGCCACAAAATGGTGACGTCGCCTGTACTTTTCAGGATATTTCGGAAAAGCACTTGGGCACCCGATTTGAAAATATCTCTGTCTTTGTGAGGATATGAACCACCAAAACTGTTTTTTTATTTCTGTGCAAAAGGAGAGCTTCATCTTTTTTTTTTTTCTTTCTGTTTTGAGACAGGGTCTGGCAATGTTTCCTAGGCTGGTCTTGAACTCCTGGGCTCACGCGATCCCCCCACCTCTGCCTCCTGGGGGGCTGGGCCTGCAGGCCTGTGCCCTGTGTCTGGCTTCATCTTTCAGCACAGCTCCACATGGCCGCTCAGTTGTTCCAAATTCATCAACGGTATAGAAAGGGGCTGGAAAAAAGTGTCTCACGGTTTTAGAGCTTGGCCTTTATTTTTTATTTTTATTTATTTATTTTGAGACAGAGTCTCATTCTGTCACCCTGGGTAGAGAGCCATGGAATCACAGCTCACAGCAACCCCAAACTCTTGGGTTCCAGTGATCCTCTTGCCTCAGCCTCCTCAGTAGCTGGGACTACAGATTGGCTTTTATTTTTATTGAGAAAATATTGATGATTTAACCTGGGGAAACTGAATTATTTTCCCTTCTTTTCAGGCTAAAGGGGATTTTCAGTTACATCTTTCAAGTTGTGTGCCAAAGGCATCTTTGCACTAACCTTGTTTTCTGTCTGCAGATGAATAAGGCGACGACAGCCACCAGCATGCCAATTAGAAACAGACCAGCACTCACACCTTCAATAACTCCAAACAAGGGCTCTAAAGCGATCCAGAAAGAAGCAACAAACCCAGTGGGAAAATTAGTGCACGGGAACCAGTAAAGGAGCTAGTGGAGCAATCTCCCAAGGGATGTTACTGCAGGGAGAATTCACACAGTGCCCACAGCGAGGAATGTGCTTTCCAAAGGCTACGAGCATGCAGCTGAGCAGACCAAGCACTGGCTGCTGCCTGTAACAGTGAGGCCAGGCAGTGCTGCGTAATTGTGAAGTTAATAGTGTATAACGCATAAAGGAGTTTTGGACTTTGCTTGTAAAGCCTGGAGCACCTGAGATAAAGGTCCTACGTTTGCCAACAATATAAAATGCTATGTCATTTATATAAAACACATTATGTCATATCTGGGGCTTCAGAAAAATCCATTGAATTGCTGAGTTATTTCAGCAAAATTGCTCCTTTATTACACGGTATGATAAAAGCCTCTGGGAGTTCATGAACAGGTGAGAGAGGCCTCATTTTTTTTTTAAACAGTTTTATTGAAATATAATTCGCATACCATACAGTTCACCCATTTAAGTCATTCAATTCAATGGTTTTTAGTATAGTCACAGAGTTTTGCAATTATCACCACAATCAATTTTATAACATTTTCATTGCCCCAAGAAGAAACCCCACACCTGTTAGCACTCACTCCTCTTTCCTCCCTCTCCTCAACCCCTGGCAATCACTAAATCCACTTTCTGGGTCTATAGATTTGCCTCTTCTGGACATTTCATGTAAATTAAGTCATACATATGCAGTTTTCGGTAACTGACTCCTTCCACTTAGTATAATATTTCCACGGTTCATTTATGTTACAGCGTAAATTAATACGCCATTCCTCTTTATAGCTGAGTAATAGTCCGTAGTAAAGATATATCACATTTTGCTTACCCATTTGTCCACTGATGGACATTTCCATTGTTTCTGCTTTTTAGCTATTACGAATAATGCTGCTATGAATGTTCGTGTACAAGTGTTTGTGTGGACGTACATTTTCACTTCTCTTAAGTACACACGCAGATAAGTGGCATTGCTGGGTCACACGGTACGTCCAGGTCTAGCATTTTGAGAAACTGCATAACGGTTCTCCAAAGCAGCTACACCATTTATATCCCCACAAGCAATGTATGAGGGTTCCAATTCCCCGTGCCCTTGATAACACCTGTTTTGTCTTTTCAATCATAGCCCTTCCAGTGGATGTGAGGTGGTGGTGTCTGACCGTGGTTTTGATGTGCGTTTCCCTAATGACTAAGGACGCAGAGCTCCTTTTCACGTGCTATTGGTGTATCTTCTTTGGAGAAATGTCTATTTAGATCTTTTGCCTATTTCGAGATTGTGTCATTTTTGTCTTTTTGTTATAGAATTGTGATGTGGCGATTCTTTGTATCTTCTGAATAGTTAACAACCCTTCTCAGATACACAATTGCAAATATTTTCTCCCATCCCATAGGTCGTCCTTACACTTTGATTGTATCCTTTGAAGCACAATTATTTTTACTTGTGAGTCCAATTTATCTGTCTTTTCCTTTTAATGCTTATGCTTTTGGTGCCATATCCAAAAAGTTATTTCTGAACTCAAGGTCACAAAAATTTACTCCTATATTTTCTTTTAAAATGTTACTGTTTTACTTCTTATACTGACATCTATGGAGTGGCCCATTTTTGTGTTACTGTTTTACTTCTTATATTGACCTCTATGGAGTGGCCCATTTTTGAAGTTACATTTTAAGAACTTGGATTTGCTTATTCCATGTTGCTTTTCAAGACTCATCAAATCAACACCAAATCATCTTTTCAAAAATGTCGTTAACATTTAAATATATATATATATATATTTGCTGTATGCCTTTAACAGAATACATACCGTTTTTTGGTTGTATAACAGTGTTCAAATAGGAAAAAACCATGGTTACAAAGTCCCTTCTAAACATTAAATTGTAAGTAAAGACGTCTAAATCTTCTTAACTGTGTTCTGATCCCTCCTTGGTTTGGAAAGTGCAAGATTATCCCCGTACTTAGCATAAATAGATTGGAATGCTTGTGAGGCCGAGTCACCGGTCCTGCAGCACGGAAGCTGCATCAGCTGAGAACTTCCCCAGATGCAGAGGTCAAGCATTGTAAAGCACTGGCTGCAGGGAAGGCCCGGGCAGACAGTGGCGTCAAGAAAGGAGGTGACCCCGATGACACTACCCTCTTCATGATGGAAAACCCAGCAGTGTGGAAGCTGTGCGCTCAGGCAGAGAGCGCCACAATTCCACCTGAACCTTTTGGACAAGTTACATAACCCCTTGGTGCTCAGGCCTTCACTTTAAAATGGGGATGATAATAGTGTCTACCTCAAAAGGTCGTAGTGAGGACTGGGTGAGTCGTTCTGCATAAAATGCTTAAATCTGTACCTCTGCTGGGAAGATGACCAGTAAATATTAGCTACTATTATTACTTAGACTTTCCTCTGACACACCAGAGAAATAGTTTTCATAAATTTTTATGGACACTTTTTAAATTAACATCTTTAAATCATGTAAAGGCAACACATGCTAAGCGGAAGGAAGAAAAATCACCTATAATTCCACTACTTTGATGTTTTAATACTTACTAATCTTTTTCCCCATGGCATTTATATATATATACACACATACACATTCTCACTTATAACAGAAAGCCTTTTGTACTGACTTACATTTTGGCCTGTGCAAGCTCTTGATTTTAATGTTTTTCACTCAACTGCTTAAAAAGGAATTTATTTTCAATTGAAACAAATCTTGTATTTCCACCTTTTCTTCCTTTAGATTCTTTTTCCCTTCATACCACATTCACTGTATCTTCCTTCTTTTCTAGACTAATCCCTTTGCAATCCTTTCTTTACAGAAATAGTGCAATCCCTCTAATCCACACCAATCCACGCTTACGTAAAGATTAAGTTCCGAGGGAAACTAAACGCCCCCTCCCATTAGCCAAATCCCCAGATGTCCTCCCCAGTGGAGGCCCCCGGAGGTAACTTGGTAGTTGGCAGAGTGGGGTGGATGTAAAGGTGAGTCTTACCTGACTCAGTGGTGATCGGCAAAGAGAAAAATGTGTCTGAATAGAGTGGCTTTGTGAATTCCTTCAGGTCCTCATCAAACAGCTGTGTAAAAGCACGGATGCTGATTCTGAAAAGAAAACCGATTTATTTAAATCCAAATTAATTGCTGAGCACAGTAAGATTGGCTGAAAAATACGTTCAAAGAGAAACAGGGTTGTCACCCGGTGCATGCCTAGCAGGGTAGGACGTGAACTATGAACAGGGTTCATTTATTTATTGATTTCACATTTATTGTGAAATTCATTCATTTATTGATTTATTTATCAAGTATGTCTGGAGCCCCTCTTGTGTATCAGTCCCTGTGCTAGGAGCTGGGGACACTGTGAAGAGCAAAACAAAGTCCCTGCTGTCCCAGAGGTCACGTCTTCCTGGAGGAAGTCAGACGGTGAACACACAGGGACCGCGTGTCAGAGGAGCTGCGAGTTATGAAAAACCAAAGAGCAGGCAAGAACGAGGAAAGCCCCGGGGAAAGAACACCTGCTTTATGCAGCACTGTCCACGAAGGGCTCCCTGAAAAGAGGGTGTTTGCACAGCGGGCTGAGGCACATGAGGCGGGGAGCCACGTCTGCACTGCAGGTGGAGGGAAGGCAGGTGCAGGTGTGCCTGGAGTGTCTGGGGAGCAGCAAGACGAGCACAGTGGCACAGTGAAGGAGTGGCTGCCAATGAGACGGAGAGGCAGACAGGGCCAGACCACGACGGACCCAGGAGGCCATGGTGGCGACTGAGAGACCCGGGAAGCCACGGAGGGAGGGAGGGTGTTCATCAGCATCCCTGTGGCTGCTGCGGCTCAGGGGATAGACAGGAGGCAAAGGTTGGAGGGACCCAGGTTGCCAGGGTACTGCAATAATCCAGGTGGGCTGGTGGTGGCGGTAGTGAGAAGTGTTGGATATTTCACAGGAACTACCGCAAGACTCGCTGATGGACCCGGAATAGAAAAGGAAGAGTAGAATCAACGTTTATTATGCACGTTCTGGTTAGGGAACAACGGGAAGCGGAAAGATGCTGTTTACTAACATCAGGAATAGACTGAGGGGTTTGGGAGGATCCATGGTGCGTTATCCATGGCAGTAATTCTGAGATGCCCAGCAGGGCAGTCAAGTGGCTCAAATGTCAATATTGTTGTCGCTATTTTAACTTATATTTTTTGGTGTTATTTTCTAAGCATCCTTTTATCTAAAACTGTGTAAGTATCATACTATTGTCATCTGTAAGAAATGTGTACTAAATTTTATAGAGATGTGTGGTTGCTACTCCTGAAAACTTTGGAAAGCAAAATATTTAACAAAAGGTAAAAAGTAAAAAAAAACATTCACATAATTGCAAATGAGGAATGCTGGACTTTAGAGGGAGCAGAGTATTTAAGGAGATGGGGTGGAGGAGCACAGCCATCAGGTAAGGGACTGCTGTGGAGGAGGGCGGGGCGTCTGGAAAGGATGAGGCGGGGCCTGCACTGCAGAGGGGTAAAGAGGGGGTCATTCACCTAAGATTGAACTCAGGTCGTTGAGGGGAACAATGGCAGCGCTGATAGAAATGGAGAAAGGGATTACTTGGGCTTGGGGTATACTGGATTTAGAGTAAGGGAAAGACATTGATTTAGAGCCCCCAGCTGACACTTGGGGCGAGAGAGAGCCGCTGAGGTGACAGTGGTGTGTCCACGTGGGGTATTGCCTGAAGATTAGCTGGTCTAAATTGCACAGGCGACAAGTGGCAACTATGGCCTGCGTGCAGCCAAGCTGTGATCGCATCACAGCCCCGGAGCCGCCTGCTCTCTGCGTGAGTCAGGCCAGTCTGAAGGCTGCACTCAATTTGGGGGGCATATTGTAGGGAGGAACAGAGATCATTTGAGGTGACTGACCAGGGCCAAGACTGACAAGATTCAAAGGAATGTGAGATTTGCCTTCAGATTTAAGGGAGAGTAAACAGACATGATTATTTTCCTCCTTGAAGGCAGAAGGAGGCTCCGTGGACTGAAGTCACAGGAAGGAGGAGTTTAGGAACATAAAGTCGTTTCCTGCATCTAAAGCGGTGATTTTCAACCCGTGTGCCGTGACAATTTTTGAAGATCATTAATTAAATTACTTTGGAAAGAAGACCAAAGCACACTAAGTATATCTTTTTTTCACTTTTCTTTTTTTTTTGGATCAACATAATTTAAGTGCACCATGGGAGTTTAAGTGCAGGTTCAAGTGTGCTGAGAGATAAAAAAGGTTGCAAAGCACTGCTCTGGAGTCCGCTGCCTCATAGGCTGCTGCGTCTCCTGTGGGGGCTGGGAGGTGGGGTGGGATCCAAGCAGAGCCGGAGAACCGGTTCCCAGGGCGGCTGTCGGGCACCCTCACTGAAATGAAGACTGCTTGGGAGACTTCTTGAGTTCCTTGTATTTCAAAGAGCCTCTGGCTGGAGGCTTGCTGAGAGAGTTAGGTTTCACCTGTACAGGAAGCCTTTTGCTGGCATTGATTTAAATTTGATGGAAGTAAAGGAAGACTCCTTTTTCCTTTAAAAAATTCTGTATTTGCTTAACTCAGAGGTACCCGGGCATATCCTGTGACAGTCCTGAAGCAGCACTAGGCCTGTGCAAACAGTTTCCGTCTACTCATGTCCACGTCCAAGTGTAATCTTGTAAAGTGAACGTAAGGATGATATTGATCATTTGAAAAAAAATAGAAATTGGAGTGATCTATCCTAAAGAGAAGGGGCAACCACCCAGGCTGCTCACGGGGCCACCAGCTGCGTTAGTCAGGGGGCAGCCACCCGATGCTCCTCACGGCATCACCAGTTAGTTAGGGGTGAACAATGCTTGGCTGCCTCTTGCCTTACTGATATTTGGGGAAAAGCAAGCGTAGGAGGGAGGATAAATCACAAGATAGCTTTTATAAAGTAATGAATAAAGAAATAATGGGAACCCAGTAACCACCAATTTCAGAGGCAAGAAGAATAATAAAAATAATAAAGCAGAAAATGTACAAAGAGAAAAAAAAGATATTGGTATTGATCAACCACATCTATAATTCCCCTCTTTAGAAGATCCTTTCCAAGACAAAAATTGCACTTGCCAGGGTACCAGACTGTTGGTGGATGTACATTGTCAAGTGTCCACAAGAGTGACGAGCAGCCCTGCTCTTGGGAGGGAGAGAAGCTGGTGTGCTGCTGACTGACCGCACATTTGGAAATTGGAGGGAGCGTCTCCCATGATAAGAGTTTCGTATATTTGTACAGCAATTTATGAATGTGGAAGGACTTTTTGCATCATGGTTCTATTTGATCATCTTCAATCTCTCCAACACAATATGGGAACTTATTATATTACTTTAGAGGTTTAGAACCTGAATCCGGGAGAGATTCCAAATCTTGCCAATGTCACAGAGTAAGCTGGTGAAAGAAAACTAAACTCCAGATTTCCTGACTCCTAGCGCAGATCTCTTTCTCTTAATCCCCACTGGCTTAATTTCTGGTTAAAAGCCATGACTTGAGTTGGAGGGATGGCAAAAGGAGGCTGGCCTAGGAAGCAAAGGGTCTGAGGTCCAGCTCTCATTCTGTTGCACGTTAGTAAAATGGTCCCTTAGCTTCTTTATGCCTCAGTTTCCTCATCTATAAAAGAAAAACATCAGCTATAACAACCTTGACATGTTCTGTGCTCTGAAATTCTAGGAATCAGGGGTGTAAACACACAGTACAAAATGTATGCAGATGAAAAAGAACCTTTAGGAACTCTGGAAGGAGATAATTACCCCGCACTGGCTTGGCTTAAAATCAATGGGACATCCAGAACTTGGTCCTTACAACTCATTCCACAAAATGAGGACGGGGAGGGGATGGGGAGATTATTTAGGGATATGACGTATCACATCCTCAGACTACTCCTCGAGACAGCCCAGCAATGCTTTGCAGATGAGGGAAGTGAGGCTTCCAGAACAGAAATGCTGCCTGCAAGGTTACACAGCTAAAAAGTAGCAGAGCTGGGCCTCAAATGCAGGGACTGTTCCAAAGACCTCTGCCCCTACTATGGGTGCAGGTCCAGACACCTGCCAACTGTCTAGAGCTGCTCTCTCTTGCTCTGAAATTTAGAGTGACTCATATTCACGCCTTCTCTCTCCATAAGCAAATAAACAAAATAAGCCTCTACTTTTCCAACTCAGAAAGAGAAAGCCTTTAGGAGACTTTTGCTGAAGTTTTCTTGAGCCCCAAGTAAGTTGCCGAAGCATCTCTTGATTCTTACAGGAACTGAAGACTCCTGCTTTTTGGATCTCTCTCGCCTCTCCCTTGCTCTTCTGAAATCTCATCTCCTCACTTAGGCTCACATGATATTTCTTTCTTCTCGAAGCAAATGTCACTAGTACATTTGAATGTGTTCACTCTGGAGATGCCAACTCTGCCTGGGAGGCAACAGTAAGCCCCTGCCGGGCCCTCAGCAGAGGTAGCTATGCAGAGTCCTGCCAAAAGCTGAGTCTTTTGTTTCGTCAGACAAAGGGCTAATAACCAGAATCTACAAAGAACTCAAGCAAGTCAACAAGAAAAGAGAAACTCCATTAAAAACTGGGCAAGACCCATGTACAGAATATTTTCTCCTGAGGACAGATGAATGGCCAAGGAACACAGGAAAAAATGGTCATCGCCTCTGATGATCAAAGAAATACAGATCAAAACTGCTTTGCGATCTTACCCAACCCCAGGGAGAGTGGTCCACATCACAAGTTCTCAGAGCTGTTGAGTGCAGAGAGAAGAAAACACTCGGGCACTGTTGGTGGGACTGCAGACAAGTACGGCTTTTATAGAAAGAAGTGGGGAGAATCCTCACAGAACTAAAAGTAGACCTTTCTTTTGACCCTACAATCTTATTACTAAGTAACTACTCAAAAGGAAAAAAAGTCATTTTACTGTGAGGACATTTGCCCTTGAACATTTATAGCAGCTCAATTCACAATTGCTAAGATGTAGAAATGAGTCAAGTATCCATCAACCCATGAATAAACCAACAAATTGTGGGATATATATACCAGGGAGTACTATTCAGCCATGAAAAGCTGGAGATGTTGTATCTTTTGTAACAACCTGCAAGGATTTGGAGAACAGTCCCCTAAGGAAAGAATCCCAAGAGTGGAAAAACAAGCAGCACATGTTGGCAGTACTAAATTGAAATTAGTAGATTAATAACCATGTGCTCACATGAGAAAAAAATTCAATTAAATTCAAGAAGTGTGGGCAGAGACTTGGTAAGTTTCCCCCCACCCAGTGGAATAGGGGTATAGGGCACACTTCCTGAGTGAGACCCAATCACAGCTGGGACTTTACCTAACAAATGCAAATAATGTAACCTAATCACATGTACCGTCATATTAATGTGAAATTTAAATAAAAAGAGCCTTTCATTTTAGGAGAAACATCGACCTGCTTTTGTTGATGTCAGGGAGGGGCTGAGAACTCTCTTGGGTGTGATGCTATTTTGGAGCTAGTGAAATGATTTTGCCTCCTGAGGCTCAAGAGTGCATGTTGGGGGCCTAACGCAGCCACACGTGGACCCTTTTCCCTCCTCCTCCTAAGACAAAGACACAAGGGACCTGGTTAGCCCCACCCCCAGAAGTAGCTGACAAAGGACCCAAACTCCGGCCAAGCTGTGAAATTTGCCCACCCACTGTGGCCCCATATAAAAGGGGTCTCTAACTGCCCCCAAGCGCAGACACCATCTTTGCACTGCCCATGTGGTCACCCTCCCCTTTCAATCAACCCGGCCTGAACCCGGGCCGATCTCTGCTGCGGCCTCATCATCTGAGCTGCCACCTCATCTCTGGGCACCACCGCTTACAACTTTCACTACCAATACGTGATAGTCAGTGAGATCTCAGCAGGGACCAACCAGAATGGTGGACTCTGGCCCCCGGAGGTCTGGATATCAGCTCATCCAACACCCAACCAAGAACTGAAGCTCTCATGTGTCTGTAGCCTTGTATCTGAACAGTAGCCTAGGTTCCCTGTTTCCGGACGACACTGACTGGGGTGCGGTGCACAACGAGGCATCCCTGGTCCCTGCGCCTATGAGGGCGTGCTGGACGCAGCTGTGCTTCTGGGGCCAAAGCCCAATGGCTCCTCCTTTCCTCCGCCATCTTGGTGGGGGGAAAGGATCCCTGTTCACTCAGGGGCCCTTTTCCTTCAAGAGTCCTGTCTGGACCATCTTTACGTGCATGCCCTATAATTCCCATCCTCATTGAAAGTGGTGGACATCACTTCATGCTATCTGGGTCTCCTTAAACTCGGTCTTTCTATTTGGACATTTTCACAATAGTAAGCATCGTAAATTATCTTCCTCATGCTAGAGACGCTGCGGGAGAAAGAACCATCCATGAGGACCTCGGATTGTTCGAATGATGAATTGGAGCTTGTGCACAACGCTGAAGGCCCTCTTTACACATTACCTGCCATGGAGGCAGGAACCCAACGTTTAGAAATTACCAGAAAAACATAGAGCGCTCTCGTCATGCAGGTTATTAATCTACAGAAGCCCCCATGCGTCAGATGCTCAGACAGCTGGCGCCTGGCCATGTGGCACGGCCCTTGGAGCAAAACGACGGCCATGCATCTCACCTGTAGGCAGTGCGCGGCTTCAGGGGCCCGTCACAGAACTTCTCCTGATGGGGATCGCATTTTCCGCCGAGGCTCTCCATCTCCGCGCCCAGCTTAAGATTGAAGCTCTTGGAGCTGCGGTCAGGACTTTCAGCACATTTGCTGGCAAAGTAATTGGTCTGATACACTCGGATGGAGGCGTTGTTCCTGTACTCCAGGTAGGAGGGGAGAGGGTGCTGCAGCTCCGGCTTCAGCTCATCGCTGCCTGGAGGAGCAAACGCACACTTAAGGACAGCCTTTCTCGTGACCTGAGTGAGTTCAGTGATTTCTAACTGGGCTTTTGTTTTTTTTTTTGAGACAGAGTCTCACTTTGTCACTCTAGGTAGAGTGCTATGGTGTCATAGCTCACAGCAAACTCCAACTTTTGGGCTGGAGCCATCGTCCAGCCTCAGCATCCCCAGTAGCTGGGACTACAGGCACCCGGCTCAATGCCCAGCCAGTCTTTCTATTTTTAGCAGAGATGGGGTCTCACTCTTGCTCAGGCTGGTCCCCAATGCCTGAGCTCAAGGGATCCACCAGAGTGCTGGGATTACAGGTGTGAGTCACTGTGTAAGACCTTTCATTAGGTTTCTAAGGCTGACCCCCAACTCGCTTTCTCTGACCATCCCCAGAATACAGATTCTGTGATCTCAACGGATGCTGTAAGATCCTCCTAATGGAATTCATTTTAACTCACTTTTTCTAAAATAAAAATAAAATAAAATATGTAGCACACACATACACACTATATCATCATTTTCCTAGGAGATGAAGTAAGAGTAACTCATTGCATCAAGGGATAACATGTTCTGTAACTCCAGAGCGCAGGACAACTCCCTGCCGTGAGTCAGCTTAATCAGTGAGTTCCCTGCCTTGCCAATAACCACTGTAGTTGAGCGAATAAGGAAACCCCTATGACCTGGGAAGTAGGGATGAGATAAGAGAAATCAGGGCCCAGGCCAAGCCGTCGCCCATGAGGCACGCTCCGCAGGCCATGGCCGCCCTGATGACTGCTCAGAGGGTGGTGCCATTATCTCAGGCACAGTTTAATCCTGGCTCACATTCGGCCCCTCACTCACAGCACTTCCCAGAACCCGTTCCCCGCTGTGTGTTTTGGCACTGCAAGCTGGTTTTGATGCTGGAGAATAGCAAAAGTAGGAAGGAAAATATTACAGTGATCAGATACCATTTACAATGCATTGCAAGGAGGGGTACTGTGGGGTTCATCACAGCAGCCTGGACTCCTGTTCGTTTATTTTATTTTTGAGACAGAGTCTCACTCTGTCACCCTGGGTAGAGTCCTGTGGTGTCTCACAGCAACCTCAAACTCCTGGGCTCAAGCGATCCTCCTGTCTCAGTCTCCAGGGGAGCTGGGACTACAGGTGCCTGGCATGACCCCCAGCCAGTCTTTCAATTTTTAGCTGAGATGGAGGTCTCATTCTTGCTTAGGCTGGTCTCCAACTCCTCAGCTCAAGCCATCCACCTGCCTCAGCCTCCCAGAGGGCTGGGATTACAGCCGTGACCCACCATGCCTGGCCTCTGGACTCTTGTTCAATAAAATTTTCTCACAATAAGTGGCTCCTGGAAATACTGTTTTGTTGGCAATAGTTAGAAAGGAATGCTGCTTTTAGAACAAGTTTGTGTGCTCTAAATGACATTTATATGCGATAGATTGTTATTTTAGCCCACCAAGGAACCATAACTTATTTCAAATAACAGGAACTCACACGGCTGTTTTCTGGGCTGTGACCTCCTTACATTTATGGACTAAGATACTGTCTCCACTGTAGCCTAATTAAATCTAAAGTCTTTCCACAGCCCGTTGATTTACCTTCAATTATGAGGTATGGAGAAATCTGAGAGGCATCACTGACCCTTGAAATTATTTAATTAATTATGAACAACTAGCTTTAGTGCAATTAAATAGAATAAGAAAGCAGAGACTCTTAGATATTCCACGACATTAAAATACCATTTAGCCTGGAAATTGCTTTAGCGTTTGTCAGGTTTAAGTTTCTCCCTTTTTACCACAAATGAGTCAAACTTCTCAGGGATGCTTAAGAAACTCATGGGCAGCACCGTTACCAATTTGGAAGGTAAAATATTTTAATGACATTCCAGGCATAAGCATCTCTTCTGGGGAAATACATGCATGGACACGTGTGGCCACACATACTGGTGGCTGGACAAACGTGCAGGGGTTGGTACAATCTTGTGATGACTATTATCTAGTACTTGCCCCGTCTGTAGGAATTAGGTAGATACTACATAATTCAGGAAAGTAGACAATGAAACCTACTTTTCAAAATTCTTTGGCGGAAGGAAGAGAGTTCTCACGAACATCTTTCCTTCTTTCAAGCTTTTGGTTATTTTTGTAACCTTTGGACGTGGGCAAGTATTGTGGTCGTCTGAGGTATTTGAGATGGGGGTGGGCAAAGAAAACTGACATGTATTGCTGTTTGATAGCAGAATGAGAGAGTAACAAACAAGATGGAACTAACAGAACAGGACGGAATGGGTCAAGTCACACGATGCACTTCCAGTGATGCTCGGCGCAGTGAGGGCTCAGGAAATAAATGGTGGTTATTGCTATCATTGTTGCAGTTGCTGTCATTATTATTCTCCCATTTAATAAATAAACTCGTAGGATACTAGGCTTTATTGCCAAAAGAGCCTTTGAGCAGTTTTTTGTTCCGTCTGCAAGTATCCAGCAGAGAGGGAGCCAGATGCTATCAAAGGCTGATCACAGAAAGAGCCCCCAGGTGAACTGTGAGAAACAGCACAGTCAGCTCCCGACAACTTACCATCAGCCTCTCTAACCACCACTGTGAAGTACTTCACGGCTCCGTTGGTATCACTAAACCAGCTGCAGTTGACAGTAAAGTTGATGGACGATTTGCTAATTAACACGTCCTTCTCATTCACACGAATGTGTGGAGGTGGAGGAGGGGGGCCTGGAGAGAGAGGCGGGGAAGGAACCAGGAGGGGTCACAACTCATCATAAACAACGTCAGTGAGATGCAGGACTCCACTCCTCCGTCCAGCCGTGTATGTGTGTGTGCCCATATGTGTATATGTGGGTGTGTGCACATGTGTGAGTGTATGTAGGTGTGTGCATGTGTATATGTGTGTGTGCATGCATGGGTGCGTATGTATGTGTATGCACATGTGTGTATGTAGGTGTGCATATCTCTCTGTGTGTGCATACGTGTGTGTGCGTGTATGAGGTATGTGCATATGTGTGTGTGCGTGTGTGCATATGTATGTGTGTGCGCACGTGTGTGAGCGTAAGTAGGTGTGTGCATATGTGTGTATGTAGGTGTGCATATCTCTGTGTGTGTGCATACATGTGTGTGCGTGTATGAGGTATGTGCATACGTATGTGTGTGTGCATATGTGTATATGTGTGTGCATACGTGTGTATGTGCGTGCATGTGCATGTGCACACAACACTTGAGACCAAGATGCTCGGCCCTCTCCAGGGGGAGCAGGCAGAGGAAGTGCTGGCAGCATGTTAAACATAACGAAAGAGGCTCTCTCTCCAGCAAGATTTCCTGAAATTGTAGCATCCAATTGCTTAAAAGCTCCAATTATATCAGCTCCAACTCTACCAGGCAGAGATGTATTTAAATACCGACTCATTCAAGTCACTTGAAGAACTCTTCACTTGTTTGCCAGCAGGGTGCCTTACCCAGAGAAATGTTTTCATTTCTTGGAGGCTTCTAGGCTCTCCTTTCCCAGCGACAACCAGAGGGGCTTATGCAGACGTGGGTGCCCGTGAATGGCACTGATGGCAAAGAAAGTCCCCCCACCCCAGTGAAGGGCACTGCCTCCACCTCCCCACCTCCCCCCCACCGCCCCACCCCCCACCCCCGGCACTCACGGTCGATCATGGTGATGGTGCTGTCTTCCACCACCTCGCTGCTCATGCCGGCAGACTGCACCTGGACCGACACCAGGTACCGCTTGTGGGGCACCAGCATCATGATGCTGAGCAGAGACTTTTCCTTCTCCAGCTTTCTGGAAAACTCAACTTCTTGGGTGTCCATCTTCCGGCATTCAATGCTATAGCCGTCAAAGTCAGAATCAGGAGGGATCCAAGAACAGGCAATGGCCGTCGAGTTCTGCGGCCGGCAGTGCAGGTTCTGTATCTTGTCTGGCTCTAAAGGAGAGAGAGAGGACGAACTCTTGGTGACACCTCCCACACCCAGCTCTTTTGGGTCCAACTAGGCTCTGAGATCTAATCCAATAGTTCTCAAAATGTGAGTGGCGCCGGTGGCTCAAGAGTAGGGTGCTGGCCCCATATACCAGAGGTGGTGGGTTCAAACCTGGTCCTGGCCAAAAACTGCAAAAAAAAAAAAAAAAACCTCAAAATTTATTTGGACTGGTTGGGCGGGGTGACTCATACCTGTAATTCTAGCTCTTTGGGAGGCCGAGGCAGGTGTATTGCTTGAGCTTAGGAGTATGAGACCAGTCCAAGCAAGAATAAGACCCAATCTCTACTAAAAATATAGAAAAATTAGCTGGGAATTGTCATGGGTACCTGCAGACCCAGCTACTTAGGAGGCTGAAACAGGAGGATTGCTTGAGCCCAGGCATTTGAGGTTGTTGTGAGCTATGACACCAGAACAGTCTACCCAGGGCAACGGAGTGAGACTGTCTCAAAAAAAAAAAACAAAAATAAACAAACAAAGAAAAGTCATGGCTCACCACTTGTAGCTTAGTGGTTAGGGCACCAGCCACATGCACCAGGGCTAGTGGGTTTGAACCCAGCCCTGGCCTGCTGAACAACAATGACAACTACAACAAAAAAATAGCCAGGCATTTGTCATGGGCACCTATAGTCCCAGCTACTTGGGAGGCTGAAGCAAGAGAATTGCTTGAGCCCAGGCATTTGAGGTTGCTGTGAGCTGTGATGCTGCAGCACTCTACTGAGGGAAATGTAGTGAGACTCTGTCTAAAAAAAAAAAAAAAAACAGTCATACTTGTCCTCACATATCCAACAACAGGCTTGCTGTAGGTTTTCCAGGAATCACCGCTAACAGTCTTGACGCTGAATTCATAGGACCTCCCTGGACGGAGCCCATGCACGATGCGTCCTTCCGACTTCCTGTTGCTGTAGGGGTTGAAGATAGTGAGGGCGTCTCGAGGCACCCACTGCAGTTCAAAGTCGTCATAGTCTGTCCAGTCTGGTGGCCCCTTCCAGGTGATGGCTAAGGATGTGTTGGCAACATCAGCAAATGATATTAGACTGGGAGGACTTGGGGCTGTGTGTAGGAGAAAGAGAAAAATCAATCATGTGATCACGCCCACAACCTCTATAACACACACAGATAAGATGGCCAAGGGACATTGGCACATGCCAATGCACTTTGTAGGAAGAGATCACGTGCTGGTAACATAGCAGCAGGCGCTTCCACTTATAATATTGACCATGTGTAAAAGCACTGTCCTAAATTATTTGATGTCTCTTTTCTTAAATATTCACACCCAGAGCTTCCTTCCTAGGGTGCCCACACTATGGAGCATGTGTGTCCTGAATGGGTCACAAGTGTGCGAGGGTAAAGATTCCATCCGATTTGGAGTGACGGGCTGGGGTCCAGCTGCAGACAGCTTGGTATACAGATATTAACATTCTCCATGTGTGCCCCTGACACAGAAACAGTTAGGAAGCCCTGGCCACACCAACACAATGATGATCTCTGTCTTACAGGTAAGAAAACTGAGGCTTAGAGAAGCTCCCTGACTCTCTGGGAGGTGGGGCTGCGCTCGGGATGGAGCCCTTGCTGAACAAAGTCTGTGCCCTTCATCCACCATCTGACAGTGCCTTCGCATGCTCAGGGCTAGACCACGGCACATCATTATCAACCTCATGTCTCTTTTTTCTGTTCTTTTTTTTATTAAATCATAAAAATCACATGGGGTACAATGTGATGATTTGATATACAATGTGGAATGCTTAAATCAAACTGATTAACATAACCACCACCTCACTGACTTATTTTTGTGGTGAGACATTTCTAATACACTCTTAGTTGTTATGAAACGTACCCTTGCATTGTGTACATGAGGTGAGATCCTGCCAAATACCCTCCCTCCACTGGCTCGCTCTCCTCCCCTCCCCCTCCCTTCTCGCCCCTCCTTCTTTCTGGACAATATTTCCCCAAACTGCAGATGTTGGCATGCATGTGAAGAGAAGGAAACACTTCTACACTGCTGGTGGGACTGCCAACGAATACAGTCTTTTTGGAAAGAAGTATGGAGAATTCTCAAGGAAGTAAAAGTTGATCTACCATTTGATCCTGCAATTCCATTACTAGGTATCTACCCAGATGAACAAAAATCATTTTACAACAAAGACATTTGCACCAGAATGTTTATCACAGCCCAAGTCATAATTGCCAAGTTGTGGAAGCAGCCCAAATAAATGCCCATTAATGGATTAACCAATTGTGGTATAGGTATACCATGGAGTATGCAGCCACAACTTTATTTCTTATCATTAAAATCATAATGATACACTCTGGGAGGCCAAGGCAGGTAGATTCCTTGAGCTTTAGGAGTTCCAGACCAGCCTGAGCATAAGCAAAGACCCCATCTCTACTAAAAATGGAAAAACTAGCTGGGCACTGTGGTGCACACCTGTAGTCCCAGCTACTCGGGAGGCTGAGGCAAGAGGATCACTTGAGCCAAGAGTTTGAGGTTGCTGTGAGCTATGAAGCCACAGCAGTCTCCCCAGAGCGACAGAGTGAGACTTTTCCCAAACATAGTTAAATACAACAATAATGACAATGTGTGTTTGGAAGCTGCTCCCCGCGTGCTCGTAGGTGCCCAGGCTCCTTACCCGTCCTGCCCTCTCCCGTGGCCCGATTGCTGAGATCCCCACTGTGAGTCACCACACACAGCGTGTACTTCCTGCCGGGAACGAGGCCGTGAAAACGCCACTCTGTCAAGTCCTCGTCTTTCCAGTTTTCTTTCTTTGTGCCATTGGGATGGTAGAGAATCAACTCGTAAAAGTCAAAGTCCCCCGAGGCTGGGCTCCAGCTGAACCAAAGGCTGTCTGTCGTGTTCCGGTTGGAGCCCTGGAGATGACCCACAGAGGCTGGGACTTAAACAGAAGAAAAACTCTTAGGACAAAGCAGAAACGAAGGCCTTCAGGCCCTCAGACAAGAACACACACTGTGCTGGGCACCTGCACTGCAGGTCACGGAGGTTTGGGGGCGTGTGGCCCACAGACGTGGTGCAGATTCAGATAGACACACAGACACACAGGTGGTGACTTCTGTGTGCTTGCCATGCACACCCTGATAAACATGCAAATGCTTAATTAATACTTGGCAAAGGGTTTGTAACTTAGCTCATGAAAGGCCCAGAAAATGTTCATAAAAGGTTCTAGTTCCTCCCACTCTGGCCCATTTCCCCAGCAGCCACCCTCCCATAACAGCCCTCCCTGGGTCTCCGGGTTTCCTCGCCACCCCCCTTCAGGTTCCTGCTTCTCTTATGCTCTCTCCTATACAATCTGTATTGGCACAAGCTCGGTAAGGAAAAGAAATGTTAACAGCCACTGCTACTCCTGTAGACACTAGTCACACTGCCACCTGTCCCGTGGAGATTAAGCTTTGTTATTCTTTGGAGGGTGAAGATAGTTGCCACCTATTGGAAGAACTTGGTTTATTTATTGGACAGAGTCTTACTGGGAGAAGTGCTGTGGCGTCACCTCAAACTCTTGGGCTCAAGCAATCCTCTTGCCTCGGCCTCCTGAGTAGCTGGAGACTATAGGTGCCTACCACCACGCCTGGCTAGTTTTTCTATCTTTTGGTAGAGATAAGGTCTCACTCTCACTCAGGCTGGTCTTGAACTCCTGAGCTCAAGCAATGCACCTGTCTCAGTCTTCCAGAGTGCTAGAATCACAGGTGTGAGCCACCGCACCCTGCCTGTTGGGGATCTTTAAATGCTGATGGGCAGGTAAGGCAAGGGGTACAGATGGCAAGTGGCCCCGGGAATGGCAATGCTGGCGATCCTGTAATGGTTGATGGGAGTCGCTGCTCTGTTCCATTCCCTTCAAGGACATACTGAGAATTCTGCTGCTGTCCTTGGCATTTGTCTTCAAGTGGTTCCCCTCATCCGTCTTCAGGTCTCAGTTAAATGCCTTCCCTATCTAACGCTGTTCCTGACAAATCACAGCCTCAACACACTGTTCATTTCTTTCTCAGAATTTAAGGTGTTTCAAAATCATCTCTCTTTAAAATCTGTCCTAGTCCCCCGCCTTCTCCCCTAACGTAGAGTCTTTGAGGTCCAGGGCCTTGACTTGTCTGTTCACTGTCCTATTCCTGCATTCAGCCATGTGCCTGGCACCAGTAGTACCCCAAACAGTCAGATGAGAAAAAAAAAATGAACAGGCAATAAAAGACTCAAATTACAAGGAAAAAAGTAGATTCTGTTTCTTATTTACAGCCCAGAGAGATGTCTCTGTCTCTCTCTCATGGTCCTGAAACTTCCCGTTTCATCCAGTGCTGTGTTCCCAGGGCACAGCTGTCATGCTCACTTGTCCAGTCTGTGGTGACTGTCCCTGGTCCTGTCCTTCACTCATCTATTTCCAGTGGGAAGCTGAAGGGCCCGGCCTGTCCCAAGCTGTGCTGGGTTACGTACAACCTTCCTGCACAACCAGCCAGCAAGCAAGGGGGCCAGATTCATTCTTCACTAAACCCCAACAAGTGAAAAAGTAAAGCCAGTGCAAAAATGAGCCACAGATTATTTGTGTATAATCAAAGGTGTGACTTAGGGTCTAAAAGCTTGAAAGTCACAAGTTTCACATTAAGCTACATCCTGGATGGAACATGAAGCTAAGGTCAAATCAAGGAGAATCCTAGGAACGCTGTGACAGTCGCCTTCCTGCTTGGTCTCACCTGTCCGGCCGAAGATGAAAGACTCGTTGGACAGCTCCCCGCTGTGAGTTACGATCACCATCTTGTACATCCTGCCTTGCAGCAACTTCTGGAAAGAGAAGGTCCGGACTTGCGGGTCGACCTGCGCCCTCTCCTGCAGGGAGCGGTCCGGGTTGTACAGGAAGATGTTGTACCCGCTGAGCTCCCCCACTGATGGCGTCCAGCTGAAGGCCAGGTGCCCGGTGGAGTTGTCTGTGACCTTCAGGTCGGTGACAGCTGCTGGGACTGTGAAGTCCAAGAGCAAGACGGTGAGGGAGGGAGGCAGCAGGTGGGAAAGGAAGGGGAAAGCCAACAGGCAGGAAGTCAGATTCAGTGATACAGGCAGAGAAACAACAGGAAAAGCCCAAACCATTTGAAAAGTTTCATGTCAGGGTTTTGTCCCCTCTTTGGGCTTTCATGCTACCTCTTGGCAAGAAGGACAAATGCTGCCGGAAATGGCCTGTGATCAAACCGTTGGCCCAGCTGGGGCTCCTGGATACTTGGAGGGCTTGAGATGCCGGTGGAGCCAGAAGGGCGAGTGTCAGGACACCCTGAACCTCTTTCTCAGGCTCCTGCGTTCTCCTCTCCTTACGCCGGAGCCTCACCTGTGGGCGTTTCCCACGGTTCCATCCCTGGGCCTCTCATTCCCCTTCAAAGCTTTTTATTTCAGCTCGGCTCTCCTCAGAGCTCAGGCCCATGCTCCCCGTGCCTGTGCTCCCTTGAACTTGAGTCATTGAGGCATCTCAAACCCAACACCGTAGTCTAGGTGCCCCCAGACCCTCCCTCCTCCGGCTTCTCCTGTCTCTCTTAACCATGTCACCTTTTACCAAGCGGCCCAGGTAGAAACTCTGGAGTCTTGGCTCCCTCTTTCCATAAAGCACTCAGCCACCAAGTGCCGCCTTAGCTAATGCAGAAATATTTGACTATATCCACTGCTCTTCATCAGGGTGCCTGCATTATTTTATTTATTATTTATTTTATTTTAGAGTTGGGGTCTCCCTGTTGCCCAGGCTGATCTTAAGCAATCTTCTTGCTTCAGCCTCCTGAGCTGCTGGGGTCGTAAGGGTGCACCGCTGTGCCCAGCGTTAATTTAGCTTTTGACCCTTTGTCTGACACCTGTCCCTATAACCTCTCTGACCCCATCCCCCACTCTTGTTCTCACTCACTCCGTTCCAGCCTCTTTTCTGTTTCCAACTGTTGGCTCTGCTGGGGAATACTCTTCCCCAAATAACCGCCTGACTTTCTCTCTCCTTTCAGAATTTTACTCGAATGACTCCTTCTCAAGGAAGTCTTTTAGGACTGTCTTATCTAAAATTGCAAGTCCCCAGCCCTTGCTGTTCCAGTTTCTTACCTTCATCTTTTTTTCTTGGTATTTATTACCATCCAACCTGCTATATCTTTTACTTATTTATTTTGTTCCTTACCTTTCCTCTCTACTACAATGTGAGGTTCATGACCATAAGAACTTTCTGTATTCATTTCCATGTATCTAACATTTAAAACAGTGCCTGGCACGTAGGACATGCTCAGTAATGAATGAATGAGTGAACGGGTCCTCTCACCTGTGGGTTCTTCTCCTTCTGATCCACTCCCCATTGCTATCTGACTTAACTTCTTGTTTTCTCTTTTTTTTTTTTTTTTTTGAGACAGAATCTCACTCTGTTGCCATGGGTAGAGTGCCGTGGCGTCACAGCTCACAGCAACCTCCAACTCTTTTGGGCTTAAGCGATTCTCTTGCCTCAGCCTCCTGAGTAGCTGGGACTACAGGCACCTGCCACAACACCCGGCTATTTTTTGTTGCAGTTGCCACTGCTGTTTTAGCTGGGCGGGGCTGGGTTTGAACCCGACACCCTCAGTATATGGGGCTGGTATCCTACCCGCTGAGTCACAGGCGCCGCCCTTGTTTTCTCTTTTTTAAGAGATAAGTCTTGCTCTGTCGCCCAGGTTGGAGTGCAGTGATGTGATCCCAGCTCACTGCCCAATCCCACCTGCCCTCCATGCTCCCCTGAGTGTTGGAGATTGGGCTCCTATCTGCATGTCATCTTAATCACAATGCACTGTCCATCTTTCCGTCTCCGGTGGCAGCTAGTCAGCCAGCTCTCCAAGGACAAGAAGTATGCCTGATTCATTGCTAGGTCCCAATCAACCTACTCCAAACCCTCTCTGACCAAGGCACTTCATAAATAAGTAGTTAATGAATTAGGACAATGTGATTGAATGATGGCCCCAGACATGTCTTCATCCTAATCCCCACAACCTATGAATGTGTCACAATATGTGGCAAAAGAGACTCTGTAGTTGTGATTAAATTAAGGACTTTTTTTTTGAAACAGAGTCTCATAGCCGGGCGTTGTGGCGGGTGCCTATAGTCCCAGCTAGTCGGGAGGCTGAGGCAAGAGAATCGTCTAAGCCCAGGAGTTGGAGGTTGCTGTGAGCTGTGTGACGCCACGGCACTCTACTGAGGGTGATACAGTGAGACTCTGTCTCTACAAAAAAAAAAAAAAGAAAGAAAGAAACAGAGTGTCACTGTGTTGCCCTCGGTGTCATAGCTCACAGCAACCTCAAACTCTTGGGCTTAAGTAATTCTCCTGCCTCAGCCTCCCAAATAGCTGGGACTACCGGCGCCGGCCACAATGCCTGGTTATTTTTTGTTGTTGTTGCAGTTGTCACTGTTGTTTAGCTGGCCTGGGAGGGGTTCGAACTTGCTTGCCTTGGTGTATGTGGCCAGTGCCCTAACCACTGAACTACGGGCACCAAGCCTAAGTTAAGGATTTTGAAAAAAAGAGGCTATCCTCCACTGTCCAGGTGGTGGCCAAGGTAATCACAAGAGTCTTTAAAAGGTGAAAGGAGGCATGAGAAAGAGATGAGAAGGGCTGGAGAGATCAGAGGTTGGAGCAATGTCGTTGCTGGAAGGGGGACGTGAGGCAAGCAATGTGGGCAGCCTCTGGAAGATAAAAAAGTCAAGGGACGGATTCTCTCCCTGCAGTCTCTAGAGTGAACAGAGTCCTGATGACACCAGATATCTCCATTTTAGTCCTACAAGATCCATTTTCAGATACTACCCTGATGAATTTGTGTGTTTTAAGCCACTGAGTTTGTGGTGATTTCTCACAGCAGCAATAGAAACTAACAGTGCCAGACTTACACATAATGAAAACTTGCAATGAGGGGCAGGCTCAAGCCCTGACCGGTGTGCAAGTGGCGAAGCAGGGTGAACGCTCCACTGTGTCAAGAAATAGTCTCACCTCCCAGAGGTGCTCCATCCCCCCGCCCTGTGGTTCTTACAGACAGCAGGCATCGGAGATACCTGGTACCAAACACCGAGGCTTGCTGGTTACCTGTTCGGCCTTCAGCCCGAGCTTCCTTGCTAAAGAGACCTTCACTGACAGTCAGGATCTGAATCTTGTATTTCTTGCCTGGTGTTAGATCTTCAAATTTGTGTTGCTTGGTGTTGGCTGGCCGTGATGTGTTGCTCAGAAGATTCCCATCTTCGTTTAGAAGCAGGATATCATACCTTTCTGCCACACCCGCAGCTTTTTGCCAGCTCACTATTAAGGAATGACTGCTGTAGGCGTTGTCCGCAGTTACCCCCTGGACAGACGCTGGAACTGCAAAGGAGAAGGAGAAGCAGGAGAGTCAGGTTCTGCGATGGGTGAAGCAGCCGACTGAGGTCAAAGATGGGGCCTCTGCCTTATCTGTGCTGCGCTGACACTTCCCGTGTGCCCTTACGGGAAAAAGGGGGAAAGTATTTCTTGGCCTGACTTATCTGTGTAATTACTTTGATTTTTCTTTTTTCTTTTTTTGTAGAGACAGAGTCTCACTTTATCACCCTTGGTAGAGTGCCGTGGCGTCACACAGCTCACAGCAACCTCCAACTCCTGGGCTTAGGCGATTCTCTTGCCTCAGCCTCCTGAGTAGCTGGGACTACAGGCGCCCGCCATAACGCCCAGCTAGTTTTTTGCAGTTCAGACGAGGCCGGGTTTGAACCTGCCACCTTAGGTATATGGGGCCGGTGCCCTATTCCCTGAGCCACAGGCGCCGCCCTACTTTGATTTTTCTATTTCTTCCCCTTGAATTTAGACAGGATCTTAAAGTCAAACAGGTAGAAAAGTTAGTGAAAGTGGCTCTGATAAATATGCGAGTGGCACGTGCCTACATATTTAGAAAGTGGAAGAATGTAATTTATTCAGTTAGTGTAGTTTGGGTGGGTGAATTATATCTGGGTGGACTTTAATTCCCAATATTAACTCAAGTCAGAACTTCAGGCCTCGACTTAAGCTGTAGTTATATAATAGTATTATGCTATCACTCCTGATATGAAAGACAAAATAGTGTTATTTACTAATAATGTTTTCTGTCCTAGGTTCATTTCTTTTCTCATTCTGCATAACCTCCTTAGGGAATCTCATTTACTTCCATGGTTTGAATCGTCACCTATAAAGTGGCAACTCCTAAATTTAAACTTTCAGCTTAGATCTCTGTCCTGTTTTGGTAAATTTCTTCTCTCCCTGGACGGTCCAGAGACACCCGACATTCAAGATGTCCAAATTGGACTTCTCATCTCTTTCCCCATTTTTATTGTCTGTTGTTCCTGTCATTGGTCCAAGTCAGAAATGTAGGCTGTCACCCTCACTCTTGTACATATAATTAAACACAAGTTTCATAATTTCCTTTGACCGTCTCCGTGCTTTCCTTCTCGACTGTGGCCTCTGAGGACCACACCACCTCCGCCATGCACGGTTGACGGTCCCTTGGTAGTCCCTTTCTTCCCCACCTGCACACTGTATCTAGCTCATTTTCACAGAACTCCCATGCTCATGGCTCTGGATTAATTCTACAAACGTTAATAGGCATAGGAGGCCCATTGCCATTTGGTCTATCTACTTGCCTGGCCACAGGGCTCACCTTCTTTCTTCTGGAGCGCTGGATAGCGCATGGGTCCTTAAGCGTGCCATGCTCTCTCTCTTGCAGGCTTTTGCTTTTTCTGATAGAACCCAATTCACACTTTACCTGGATGACTCTCACTCTGCATTTAAGTATCACTTCCTTCTGGAAGCTTTCCCTGACCTTCCCCAATTGCTCTTATTTTCCCGCTTGCCATTTGTACTTTTCTGTCTTCTTGACTAGATCACAAGGTTCTTGAGGTCAGGGGCTCTGGCTGGCTACTCAAGTCCCACTTTCTAGCAGAGTGCTTGAGCTAAGGCTGGAGATACAAGATACAGATGTAAACACGGATACAGGTTTGAAACAGGGGCATCGTAGGGCACGGCATAGAAGTCCCAGGCCCTACCCCAAAGTAAATGGTCACAGAAGGTGAGACATCTAAGCTGCATGTAAACAGAGCATGAGATTTGGAGCCAGATGGCCCTAGATTTGAATTACAGTTCTAGCTCTGATTTTAAGTATACTTGACCAGGTTTCATAAACTTTCCAAGTCTGACTTGATGTCTACCTTGTAGTGTGACTAGAGGTCATTTTAAATGCCTCCCATACCAAAGGCACCTACAGTTTGTTTTTATTTTAAAAACAATATATGAATAGTGATGCTAATATAAATAAATGAACACATTACTCATTCATTTGATACTTGTTCTTTAGCTATCCCAGGTAAAGTAGATGGCCTGGGTGTATATTTTTTCTTAAACATTTTTTTTGAGAAAAGGGAGACATTTTGAAAAGCAGAGATCTGCCTGTTAAAATTAAAAATTTTGTAGCCTTTAGCAAATATAAAAATTTATTCAAACATTGGGTTTCTAATTACTTTTCATTTGTTTGGAAAATCTTTACTAGGAAAAAAAATAAAACTGAAAAAAAATCAAAAGAGGTTTGATACCAAATTTTAAAAAGAAAGAAAAATGAAAACACGAGAAAGACTCTTCAAATGATACTGAATTGTACAAACTTAGCTGGTTTTAAATTCGGGATTTTTGATTGGTGGATGCCTGCTCCACTGTGGAGAACCAGGAGACATTCGACCCTCTGGTCCTTCGCCAGGTGGACACTCACCTGTCCGCCCGAGCGCGTCTATCTGATTCCGCAGGGACCCGCTGACCGAGGCAATCACGACACGGTACTGTTCCCCGGCCTCCAGCCTGTGGAAGGTGTGCTCAGAGACGTGCTTGGGGAGAGTCTGAGACTCGACCTTTTGATTCTGCCTGAATGCCAACACCGTGTAGGAATCAACATCGCCACCACCGGGAGACCAGTTCACGGTCAGGCTGTCTGTTGCTCCATTAGAAGAAACGTGAATATTTTTGACAGCACTAGGAACTAAAAAAGAAGATACATGGAGAAGCCGTCCCTTAGGGGACGGACTGTGGAAGTTTTCAGCCAAAGTTCCCATGCTTATGTATTGGCACCTACTGAAAGAACACCCATGAAGAAAATATCATTTTGCCATTTTTCTCTGACTTTTCTGAAGTTGATGAGGGAAAGTTGAGAGGGAGATCAGGGCCACTGGGAGGAAATGAAGAAGGCTGATGACATGACCAGAGGCTACTTAGATGGCCTTGATCCAAGACTGGTTTTCTCATTTACCAGCGGTGGAACTACAGACGGATTACCTAACCTCTGTAAGTTTCGGTTTCTCTATCAGAAAAGTGGCAATGATGAAAACAGTAATCAGCCTGTGGGGTTGTGAAGACTGAGTAAGATGTGAAGTGTTCTCTGCAGGTCTAGCTCGTGGTGAACTGTCAATACACATCGACTATTATGGCAACACTTGCAACCGAGTTCCAAAGGGGTGATGACCAAGCAACAGAGTCATTTATACTTCATCTGTACGCCCCCCAAGCATAGCTAGTCACACCAGTTCAATGCTATTCTTTGAAAGCTTTCCCTCCAGACCTCACTTTCCCAATATTACACTTTGTTAACAGAGCTTGGACAATATCCGTGTTACTATCAAGATTTTCCTCTTCTATCCATCTCGCTTTTATCCCTCCAAACCTTCATTTGAAAATGCGTGGGTTACCCAAATGTTAAATACCTGACTCGGGTTCGAGAACAGTATTTCAAATTACCTGTTAAGCCTTCGATGAAGGCTGATTGCTGTACATCGCCACTGATGGTCAAGACAAGAATTTTGTACTGGCGCCCTGGTGTGAGGGAAGTGAACCGGTACTCGGTGGCGGTATTGACCAGGTGAAAAGGAGGAAAGACTTTCATGTCATTGAAGAGCAGCTGGACCTCGTACTGGTCCACGTCCCCCCCGGCTGGTGACCATGTCACCTGCAAGGCCTCTGTGCTCCTATTCCGCAGTGTTAGATCCTTAACGGGCTCTGGAACTAGGGTGACAAATGAGAAGACACTTTAGGAAAGGAACTGATCAGAGTTTACCTTCCCAATAATTCATGAAGCACATTCAAGGAACTGGCAAACACATCTTCCTTCCCCAAATAAACCACTTGAACGACTTCATGCATAATTCAACAAGAAAAATTGGAAGCAATGATTAAAAAAATTGTGATTTTTTTCCCCCTGACAGAAATCTTATAATGCTAAATGTTGGTAGAATATAATTATAAAATGAGCTATGATCTTAATCATAAAATAAAACAGGAAGTCTGGAATTTTGATGCCACAATGCAGGAAGATAGGAAAGAAAAACAGGACATTTGGCCTTCTTGCTCCCCACTATGCTTGCTTCTATCTACCAATAAATATGCTATAATTATAGGCAATGGGTTGGCTGAAATGATGTTAACCCCAAGTGAGAGGAACTGGGAATGTGATGTTCTAATCAGTAAGGAGAGAAAAGTCAAGGTTCAGACAAATTATTTACTCAGTGACCTTCAAGTCCAACCAGCGTCAGATTTTATGATCATTCCACTTACTTGTCCTCCCGTTTCCTTGTTCACTGGCTTCATACTGTCCACTTTTTGTGCTGACAGTGACACTGTACAGCCGTCCAGGGACTAGCTGAACAAATACACACTCATTTTCTGACTTGGGAATGCTCTTCTTTTGAATGAAGTTGTTTTTGTTTTTAATGGTGACTTCGTAGTAATCAAAGTCTCCGGAGGCATGTACCCAGGACACCTTCAAGTAGTCGCTCCTGGCTGAGTTGCTGACACTGATTCCCTGCACCTTGTCAGGCACTGAAAAAGAAAACAGAGAGTATCTATCAGAATGACGATCCCGAGAGAGAATATCTACTGGAGTGACGATCCCGAGAGAGCAGCTGAGCAGGATGACAACCTGGGGTGGCAAAATACAGTGAGCGGGTTTTACTCGGTGCATTGGCAAGAAAAATCTTAGATTTCTAGATCACAAATTTCTGCAGGGGAAAGATTGTCTCACTACTTGGCGTGATTCAATAGGTCTTCTCATAGAACCCGATGAAGCCGTCCTAATCCTATTGTTTGCCCCCACAAAATGTCACACAGAATACCTAACATGGCAACTGATGATTAACACGGACGATTGGTGATGCTATTAACACTTCGAGCATGCCTTGGTGACTCAGGACGCGATAAGGAGTTACCAAGAAGAGTACAAACACTCTAACAGGAAAATGGAAGACGAGGAAACACACAGGTGCACGAGGAAACTGCACGAAGCACAAAGAGATTGTCCATGTCACTGGGGATCAAGGAAATGCAGGTCGAGACCACAGCGGAACACCATTTTGTATCTATTTTCATGGCCAGGTATAAAGACCTGATAAAACTAAGTTTGGGAAAGGACATCTTTGTGCAGGTGAATGGATAATGAAGATAGAGCAATACTATAAGTTCTTCAAAACACAAAAATACAGATATTTCTACCCTTGACATCAAAACACAAAATATAGATTAAATTGATCAATGTAAAAAATAAAAACTTTAAGTCCTCCAAAGACTGCATACTGCATTAAAAATACCCCCTGTCCTTTTTTGAGTCAGAGTCTCACTTACCCCAGTCAGAATGCCATGGTGTCAACCTAGCTCACAGCAGCCTCAAACTCTTGGGTTCAAGAGATCCTCTTGCCTCAGCCTCCCAAGTAGCTGGGATTCCAGGTGCCACCACAATGCCCAGTGAATTTTTCTATTTGTAGTGGAGACAGGGTCTCACTCATGTCAGGCTGGTCTTGAAGTCCTGAGCTTAAACAATCTACCCACCTTAGCCTCCCACAGTGCTAAGATTATAGGCATGAGCCACCACACTTCCTACTTTTTAAATTATGTTAAAGCAACTAAAATTTTAAAGACCCATAATTTTATTGATAGGTCTGAATATAGATGTAATAAACTATGCAAGATGGAAAGCTTGGGAGAGATAAACTTAGGAGTCAAGGTGTTCTTTACCTTGGGATAGATTAGGAGGGTGGAAACCACACAATTCGATATAGGTTATTATTTAGGTCTTAGCTTTTATTTTAGATAGTGGCTTCCCATGTACGTGTTCAATTATTAAAAATTCCTAACTAGATGCCTAAAACATAAGAGTGGCGATCGACACATGTGGTTTCCAGAAACAAGAATTTTGTGTACCTGAGTTTTTTTTCCAATAAATATATAAACAAATAATAATCCAGTGTATTCATAGCTTCCTCCTCAACCACCTAATAAACAAATGCATGTCACCAGGATCATGGTAAAATAAGGCCATTCTTTATGTAGAACATGATTCTTAGGAGATTCTAGTTTTTTGCTTGGGGCTGAATTTTAATTCAATAATAGGCCATAGATTCATTACTATTTGACTATAATCGGACATTATAAATACTAACGAAGAGGAGCTTTGAAAAGGGGCAGGTACTTGATGTAGGCTGCTGAATTTCCATCCTGACACTCTTGTGTCCGCTCAGCCTCTACAGCAGGTATGTGAAGGGATTTTTGCTCTTCTGTTCTATCTTCTACTTTGCCCCCACATCATGAAATGACCCAGAAATTTGAGTTTTTTGGCATGTAAGCTATATTGTGTTCCAATACCTCTCACACCTATGAGGTTCATCAGAGTCCTTTGCTGGACTACATTTTCTGGTTAGTTTTTGGAACACAGCTCACCACAGGCAAAGACAGGTGTGCTTTCTTCAGGATACTGACTTGAAATCAATTGCAGTGTTGCTGAGATTTAGCTAATGCAGAGTTAAGGAGAGGAAATTATGAACTGACAGTGTGTGCATGGGCTAAGAAAGGTCAATCATCTGGGCAATTACTAAAGGCAAAGCAATGATTACAGGAGGAAAAGCCAGGCTGAGCACCACGCTAAGTCAATAAGGGGCTCCCCAGGTGGACGGGGGTAATTTGTGAGGCCTGCCTTGCTACACGATGAGTTGATGTGATACAGAATTAGAAATATCAGCATTTTCACCCCAAATGAAAAACAAGAAGCATTAGAAAAGGAAAAGAGCATTAAGATAATCTGTCAAAATCAACCAGAGAACAACTCAGACACAACTGTCCAGTTACACTCATCTGATTTGTCTTGATTAGTCACGCACTGAATCCTAAGCTGATGCTGATGAGAGTCAAGAGGATGCATTGAGTAAAGGGTCACTCAGCTTCATTTAAAAATAATCTCAGCACACGGCCTTGCAGTATTACAGTCATATGGATAGGAAATGTAGGAAATACGAGGCTAGTAGTGGGGTGACGTATTGTGGAGTTTCTGGTGATTTGGGGGCTCCAGGTTTATCATCATTATGAAACCCTTGACATCAGTCTGCTTTGGAAATGGAAATTGCTTTTCAGAGTTCGGTTACTATTGTGATTATCAGTACAGCTAGACTTTAAGTTATCTGAGGGTAGGGATGATCGCACCCTGTCCATGACTAGCACTCTCAGACACACGTGGTGTAACGGACATAGCCCTGGAGTGAGGCTGAGCTCCGCGGCTGGTCAGCCCTGTAAACTAGGAGAAGCCATGAAGTCTCAGACACACGTGATGTCACGGACATAGCCCTGGAGTGAGGCTGAGCTCTGCTGCTGGTCAGCCCTGCAAACTAGGAGAAGCCATGAACTCTCAGGGACTCTCTTTGTCTCCAGATTCTACAGAACTTTTCAATTCTAGCCTTGTGGAGGAGTAAAAACCATCATAACTGGTTGTTAATCATTTTGGGGCCACAGAAACGATGATAATAAGCCTTGAAGTTTCTCTTTCCAAAGAAATGCATGTGCCTTTCCTATTCCCAAAAAGATTGCGGATAATTTTCAGGGCACTACATTCCTAAAGTCCGCCCCTTATCTAAGTGATTTCTGATTATTTATTTACGAAAAATTTGAGTTCCTACCAGGCTGCAGGCCCTGTTCTAGGTATTAGGATGATGTCAATTGTCCCAGGTCTTTATGGAAAAAGTGACATTTTAAAATGCAAAAATCAATCCATAGATTAGTAGGAAAGTTTTGACAACATATTAATGACAATCTTAGTCAGAAATCCCAGATGTTAACCCCAGAAAGCATAAATATGTTGGGAATACGGCAGCTGTCTAAACTTAATTCTTTCCAACACCTTGAAAACAAGAGATTCGTTTTCTTTGCTGAGACTTTTGCTCTCTAGTTGCAGAACTATGAAAAGTTCACATTTTCACCTGGTGTGAGAAAGGATGAATATGACCTTGACCGACAGTCGTTTCAGGAAGGGTTTCAGGACAGACAGCATCACAGGCTCTGGAGTCATTTAGAACTGGATTTAAATCCAGGGTCTGAGACCGCCTGACTGTTTAACAAGGTGAACACTTGGGCGAGTTACTTGACCTTTCTGAACTTTAGCTTCCTGATCTGTAAAGTGGGAATAATAACGACCAGCTCACTAAGCGTTTATAGGAATTATTTTCTGTGCATAAAGCTGGGTAAGCCCACAGTACTCCCTGAACAGAAACGCTGTTTACATGATATAAAGCCACAAATGCTACTTTCATCTTACTCTAAAGGTAATACCTGCTCCCATCAGGAGTTTCTTGGGTGGACATTTGGAAAGTCCCCGAGACTTCTGTGACCTCAGGCACCTTTCAGCCCTTGTCCTGGCGCCTCCGCCCCTGCTCACCTGTCCGCTCTTGGCTGTAGGCTCGGTTTTCGAACCTGCCGCTCCTTGTGGTTATGGACACGTTGTAGAGGCGGCCCGGGGTGAGCGAGCTGAAGGAACATTCGCTGACAGACTTGGCGATGGCGAGGGACTGCACCACCTTGCCGTGGTGGGAGAGTGTCACCACGTAGCTGTCCACGTCGCCGGGTGCGGGCAGCCAGGACACGCTGAGATAGTCGTTCCGGCCAGAGTTGTTCACCGTCACTCCACTCACGCTGGAAGGGACTGTGATTTTAAAAGGCGAGAATTTTTAAAAAGGAAAACACAATCAAAAATTCAAGTCGTCTATTGCGGTCAGCAAAACCAGGCTCAGGGGGATCTAATCTGGTCACAAAAGAGGTCACACAAGTGAGAGGCTTTGGCGTCAGCGTCTGGCAGCCGAGGGCTCCTCCATCAGGAGGCGATGGAAGGCAGTGTGGGGGGCCTCGGGGTGTCGCCTGGACACGAGGCCCCACGACCGCACTGCCAGGGGCTCCTGTCTGGGAAGTGTAACTGGAGGCGTCTTCATGAGCACGTGTCAGGGGTTCTCTGCACACGCAGCAGGGCCAGTGAATCCACTCGAGCCAAACACACCACAAAGCAAAGACGGTTGAGGGGAAAGGGGACGAATGTAGAAGCTTTCCTGAAGTTCTTAGAGCCTTCAGCACGCCTTCCATCTTTAATAGCTGACACGTGTACACCCAGAGCCACTGTTTTCCCTTTGCAAAGCATTTCCTGCCCTCTAGTGGCAAGAAACAAGCCTGCAAAGCTATCCTGGGAGCAAGACACGCCAAATGGGACCAACTGTGGGCAGAGACCTGTTACCGCCGCGATGGCCTTTCTGATGCTACTCAGAACCCTTTGCACATCAGTTGGAGTTTAGTGCCACAAATATTTACTGAGAACCTACTCTTTGCCAGGTATATAAAAATGGAAAAGGCATGGCTGTCTTTAAGGAGTTCCCTGGCTAGCGTAACAGTTAGCAAATTAGTACTGTTGTGTTAACTCTAAGTAGTGCTGCCTTAGTGAACAGTGGAATAAAGTCCTAAGTGGATATGAACTGCAGACGGTTTTTATCCCTAGTTGAGCTACTTAGCTAAATATTTCCATATGGTTGTCAATAGGATCTAATGTGCTCTGACATCGGAGTTAACCCCAAAGTTTCCCTTACACTTAAAAGCACTTATTCAACACCAAAAATGAACATCACTCTATTGACCCACATATATGGAAATTTTTTAGATATAAAGTTGTGCTTTTAACCATAAGGTTTTTTTAGGCTACATAAGGGAAGCAGTGACCCTAAGATTTATATATGATTTATATATTTCCTCTTCTCCCCTCCCCCCTTCTCCCTTCTTTCTTTCCTTCCATACACCCAACAGACTTGTTGGTGGCTTTCAAAAGCAACTTCTGCTTATTTATTTATTTTTTGAGTCACAGTCTCACTCTGTCACCCTGGGTAGAGTGCTGTGTCATCATAGCTCACAACAACCTCAAACTCTTGAGTTTAAGCAATCATAATCCTCTTGCCTCAGCCTTCCAAGTAGCTGGGACTACAGGCATCTGCCACAGTGTCGGGCTAGTTTTTCACTCTTGATCAGGCTAGGCTCAAACTCTTGAGCTCAAGCAATGCACCTGCCTCGGCCTCTTAGAGTATTAGGATTACAGGTGTAGCCACCGTGCCCAGCCTCTTCTGCTTATTTTTTTTTTTGAGACAGAGCCTCAAGCTGTCGCCCTGGGTAGAGTGCCGTAGCATCACAGCTCACAGCAACCTCCAACTCCTGGGCTCAAGCGAGTCTCCTGCCTCTGCCTCCCAAGTAGCTGGGACTACAGGCGACTGCCACAATGCCTGGCTATTTTTTGGTTGCAGCCGTCATTGTTGTCTGGCGGGCCTAGGCTGGATTCGAACCCGCCAGCTCAGGTGTATGTGGCTGGCACCTTAGCTGCTTGAGCCAGAGATGCCGAGCCCTGCTTATTTTTTAAGCACAACTAATTGTTCACTATTTCCTTCTTCCTAACACTCAGCTAGACTGTATTTCCCAGGCTCCCTTGCACCTGTTACTGAGTCATTCCAGTCAGAGGAATGTTGGTGGCAGTGATGATTCTACATCTAGTTTGGTAATCTGCTCCACCTGCCCTCCACTCTCTGGAGAGATGAGAAGAAGTCTGAGGACCTAGCAGCAGGGGTGTCCAACGTTTTGGCTTCTGTGCACCATACTGGAAGAAGAGTTGTCTTGGGCCACATGTTAAGTGCACAGACACTAACAGATGATGAGTCAAAAACAAAAACGGTCCGTGCATGTTTGTGGTATCCACCACCACCTATAAGCAAAAAAAGTCCTCACACAATCCACATGTGGCCCATGGGCCATGGGTTGAACACCCTGGAAGGAAGAACCAGAGATGACAGGAGGCTGGACCCCTGAATTGCTGCTTGGAGAACCAACCAATAGAGGCGTCCGCTCAGGAACACCTACATCATAAATTTGCGCACTCAAGAAATAAGCGTGTCTAACTTAACTGATACAACTGCAGCTCACTGGGAAATAAATGCAAGGTCCTCCTTCACACTGCTCCTCAACTTTGTTTTTATTTATTTATTTTTTTATTAAATCATACCTGTGTACATTAATGCAATCATGGGGTACAATGTGCAGGTTTCATATACAATCTGCAATATTTTCATCAAACTGGTTAACGTAGCCTTCATGGCTTTTTCTTATTGTGTTAAGACCTTTATATTCTGCATTTAGTACTTTTCACCTGTACTCTTTTTATTTCACCTTCTCTAACTCTGACACCCAGAGTTGGGGTGAATTATTCCATATGGATTCAAAATTGTAGGTTTAGAGAAATAAGTAAATGGCAGAGCTAGGATCAGCATCTAGGCTTCCTGGTTTCCAGGCTAAGATTTTCAGCCCTCCCATCCCCAACAATGCTTCACTGATGGATGGTGCCAAGAACCTGAATGAGAGGAAAGAAGGTACGAGAAGAAAGTCACAGGCAACAGGGTCGGCTGCCACAGAGTGAGGGAAATGGTGATATACCAGTCAATTTCTACCAGGACTATGAAACATTTTTCAGTGACTTCGTTGATTTTCTGGGACAGTTAATGAGGTTAACATTCTTTGGGTTCATTAAATAGTAGGTGAGATTCATAATTTTAGGAAGAGATGCATTTATGATGCCTGTAGCTGATACTCAGAATCTGAGGATTGGAGATGTAGAAGAAGGGGCCTGAAATTCAACTTATAACGAGTATATAAAATTAAGTAGGCAAGGTCATGAATATGAAAAAGAGCGAGAGATACTTTGAGCGTTTTGTTTTGTTTTTAAAATCTTAGTACTTGTTTACCTTAACTGGGAGATAAACATTTCAAAGGAAATCACTTGGGTCTCAAGTGACTATCAGCCTTTGCAAAGGTTTTCAGGAGTTCTGAAATGTTTATTGGTGATCACAGAAAATTCAGGATTCATTCTTTCCTGCCCTCATTCATCACTAATTTCCATTCCATGCACTTTCTGAATGGTATTTAAGCCCGGCTTTTAGGAAGGCCAAGATGAATCTGTTTCTAGGATGTTTTCAAAAATTCTCGAATGTTCTGTTGGGGGGTCCCAGGTGCCCAGATTTCTGTAAGTCACAGGCGCGCACATCTCCATTCTCACCTGTTCGTCCCTCCACCACCACTTGCCGAGAGGAGACCCCTCCGCTCACTGTCGTGACCACCACGGAGTAGAGGCCACCGGATTTGAGGGAGTGGAAGCTGTACCAGCTGGTCTCACTGGAAACACTTTCATTTTTGATGACCACATTTTCGTGGATCAGTAAGACTTGGTAAGATTCTGCGTCTCCCAGCGCCTCAGTCCAGTTAGTGAACAGACTACTGGTCATCCCTTGGTTGGCCACGTGCAAGCCAGTAACTTGGGCAGGCACTACAACACAAGTAGACAGGAGACAAAACAATGACACTTAGTCACCCCAAGGAAGTGTAAGAAAAATGAGTCAAAAAGGGAGACAGACTTGGAAGTGCCAGAAATAATTTTTCTGTTGTTGCCATAGGCTCTTAGTCCTATTTCCTGTGGCATAAGGAGAACTACCCCCTACAGAGGCTCTGCTGCTTTGAAAAAGCTGCTTCGATGGGAAATCAAAATTCTTCGGGATCCGGACAAGATGATGCACGCTTAGTAAGTAGGTTTGATTTTAATTTCAAACCCTGACAGCTGTTTTTTCTGAAGCCCCATCAGGATGCAAAGCCATTAGATCAACCTGGGCTAATGGTTGTTTTGGGGTGATATCGGGAAGTTCCTTCAACCTGATAATTAAGTCATGGTCTGGCAAACCGGTTAGTTTTTACAGGCACATTCTCAAAAGGGCCATTATTATTATGCTACATACATGAAAATGCTACAATAATATAAATAGTATTATAATGTATAAAAATAATAATTACAATTATAGTTACTACTTAATGCCTACCAGCTAAGTGCCAGTTATGCTCTATAAAAAAGGTGATGTGCTTTATAAAAATTACGTTATTTGATACTCATTCAAAATGGTAGTTTATTATTTCCCTTTATTAAGGGTGAAACCAAAAATCATAAAATGTAAGTAATTTATTCTGTATCACAGGGCGGACACATAGTCAACCTGGGGTCCAAAACTAGGTCTGTCTAACTCCTAACCCTTTTCCTAATTAGTAACAATTGCAACTTCCAACCTATCCCTTAACAAATCTTACACACAGATCTTGAAGTTGGTGCTTGATCGACATACATTCTTCTTGGTGCTCTGTCCTCAATTATGATAACCAAAGGGATTAGAAATTTAGTACTCCTCTATGTAAAGTTCACTGACTTTGGATTAAGATATAATACAAACATACTTATTAAAAAATGCTACTACACGTGCATTAGAAGATTCCATTCTAACCACAATGGCTAAAACAATTTAAAAAAAAAAAAAACAAGATTGAGGAGCAGCATCATTGGATTTTACTAAAAAGCAACAATAATCAAGCCAACGTCATCCCGGCAAAGGATAGAGAGGTACATAGATTGCGAAAGAATTGAGAGCCTAGAAATAGACCAACAAATATGTAGTCAGTTGAGTTTTTAGTGATGTAAAGGCAATTTAGGAGAAAGGATAGTCTTTTTAACAAATAGGGCTAGAATTATTAGATATCTATATGCAAAGAAATAAACCTTCGTCCATATTTCATGCTATATATAAAAATTAACTGAAAGCAGGTTACAGAACAACATTTGAAACCTAAAACTATAAAACTTCTAGGAGAAAATCTTTGTGACCTTAGGTTAGGCAAATATTTTTTTAGATACAACATGCAAAGCATAATCTATAAAAAAATTGATAAACTAGACATCAGAATTAAAAAGTTGAGATCAGTAAAATATGCTAATAAAATAATGAAAAGATAAGCCGCAGACTGGAAGAAAACATTTTCCTCACACATTTTGGACAAAGAACTTCTGTCTAGAATAAAGAACTCTCAGGCTGGGTACAGTGGCTTATGCCTGTAATCCTAGCACGTTAGGAGGCCAAGGTGGGAGGATTGCTTCAACTCACGGAGTTGGAGACCAGCCTGAGTAAAAGTGAGACTCTGTCTCTACTAAAAGGTAGAAAAACTAACTGGGCACTGTTGTGGACGCCTGTAGTCTCAGTTGTCAGGAGGCTGAGGCAAGAGAATTGCTTGAGCCCAAGAGTTTGAGGTTGCCGTAAGCCATGATGACACCATGGCACTTTACCCAGGGTGATAGAGTAAAACTCTGTCTCAAAAAACAAAAACAAAAAGCTCTCAAAGCTCAATGATAAGAAAAAAAAACAAACCTACTTTAAAAATGGGCAGGATGTTTGAACAGAAATTCTCCAAAGAAGATAAATGTATGGCAAATAAGCATACGAAAGGGTTCTCAAAACCATTAGACACTAGGAAAAGGCGAAGCAAAACCACATGAGATGCCACCACACACCTATTAGAATGGTTGAATTTTAAAACAAAAAAGCTGACAACACCATGCTGTTGAGGATGTGGAGAAAGTGGAAATCGCGTACATTGTTGGCAGTAACATAAAAATTTTACAACCACTTTGGAAAGCAGTTTGGCAGTTTCTCACCAAGTTCAACACACCCTTACCATAAATATGACCCAGCACTGTGGGAGGTAGGGATGATGAAAAGGATCTGAAGTCTAAAACAATGCCTTGGACTTCCACTTCTCCCTGAGTGATGGGCTAGATACCAAGAAGGGTTTATACCCTTCTATAAACACAACTAGATGTGGTGAATAAAATGTCAACATGTTAATAAATCAGTGAGTTATTAGGAATGTAAGGAATTCCCAGAGGCTGAAAAGTAAGGTGATGGAGAGGTAACTAGATCACTGAAGTAAACTGTTGTCTTCAGAGCATCTTTCAGACTTAATTTTAAGCTTCTATTTGTGGTCTTACTTGCAGGGTCTTGGAGATAGGAGGTAAATTGTAGGATTTTTCTAGGCTGAAGAAGTTCATAGGTGACTCTGCACAACCCTGGGTCCTTACAGGCTACATTCTAAGTGTAAGGTAAATAAATGTGTCCTCTCTACTTTCCAAACCACCTGGCCTTGTTAGTAGTGGGTGGGGGAAAAACTTTTCTCTAAGCATTGATAATCTTAAGACAATTTCAATGTGTTTGCAATCAGAACTCATAAAAGTTGAATGATCAAGAAAACCTTAGGTTGACAATTTAGATTAAAGTAGGTCTGGTTTGATAGTAGTCCTGCCCACCTGAAAGAAAATTCTTTCTGAAATCCACATTCAAATGAAGCCTCAAAGAATTCCCACAGGATAAAATTCTAGGGAATAGACCTTACAGTATAAGAAATCACAGACATTTAAGGAAAGAGAGCATCGTGAACAAAAGGTAGGAAAAGCAATAGACAAGAGGATGTATTTCCTAAATTACCATGCACAGAATGGAAAATAAACATTGTTAATTTGCATATAGCAACAGAAGGGGAGAATGAAAATATAACTAAACAGCAGCAGCACATAATATAGATTTGAAAGAGAGGCAAAGACCATGTTAAAGGGAAGTATACAACAAGTAAAATTCAACACTCAAGAGGTAGACTTAAAAATAGATTAGACAGAGCTAACGAAAGAAAAGGATTAATAAACTAAAACACAAAGAGGCCAGACATGGTGGCTTGCACCTGTAATCTCAGCACTCTGCGAGGCTGAGGCAGGAGGATTGCTTGAGCTCAGGAGTTCAAGACCAGCCTGAGCAAGAGCAAGACCCTGTCTCTACTAAAAATAGAAAAACGGAAGCAGGAGGAGCCCAGAAGTTTGAGGTTGCTGTGGGCTATGATGATACCACGGCACTTAACCAGGGCAACAGAATAACACTTATGTCTCAAATAAAAAAAAAATACTAGGCTCGGTGCCCATAGCACAGTGGTTGGGGCACTGGCCACATACACCAAGGCTGGAGGGTTCAGACCCAGCCTGGGCCAGCTAAACAGTAATAGACAACTGCAACAACAATAAAAATAGCCAGGCGTGTGGTGGGTGCCTATAGTCCCAGCCGCTTGAGAGACTGAGGCAAGAGAATCGCTTAAGCCCAAGAGTTGGAGGTTGCTGGGAGCTGTGACGCCACAGCACTCTACCGAGGGCGACATAGTAAGACTCTGTCTCAAAAAAAAAAAAAAAAATACTAAAACAAAGAAATGAGGAAATTATCAAGACTGTAGTCCAGAGAGCAAATCCATGGAAAATATGAAATATAAAAATAGGTTTGTGTGTGTGTTCTAGAATATCAGAAGGAGACGGGAGATGGGGGGGAGGTACAGAAAAGGCCAGAGGCAATATTTCAGAGTGAATAGCTGAGAATTTCCAGGACTGTTGAAAGATAATAATCTGAAAGTAGGAAAATCTCAAGCAAGGAAAACAAAAACACATTTATGTCTAGACCATTACTGTGAAAACAACTGAACACCAAAGAGTGGCTCTTAAAACCAGGCAAACAGACTAATTCCTCATGGAGAAACAACACTAGACTGACGGCTGACATTTGAACAGCAGCAGCAAATGACAGAAAGCCTTCAATAATATCCTCAATGTGCTAAGAGAAAATAACTTTCCCTTAGAACTGAAATCTGTGGGAAGTGTCTTTCAAGACTGAGAGCTTTATAAGGACGTGCCCAGCTGGGCCCGGTGGGGGCTCGTGTAGTCCCCGCTGCTCAGGAGGTTTGCAGGAGGATCACTCAAGCCCAGAAGTTTCAGGCCACCCTGGGCAACACGGTGAGACTCTGTGCCTAGAAATAAATGTCCGGGGCGCCCACAAAGTTCGTGTGCAGTCTCACATGAAGAAATAAAGATGCCGTCCAGAAGAAAAGGAAAAATGGAGAGTTTGCCCCTACAAATTTTTAGTAAAGAAATTTGAAGACTATTCTCCAGGGTGAAGGAAAATAATCTCAGATGGAATTTCCGAGACACAGGAATAAAAAATGAGGGAAAAGATGATAAATTGATAGGTAAATCTAAGCAGATTTGACTGTATAAAACAGTAATTCCATTTTTTTTTTGGCAGGGCTAAAAAAAAGAGAGAAATGAAGTACAGGACAAAAGTAGTCTACAAGAAGAACAGGGAATCTCGGTAATGACTTTGCTCCCCATTCCACTGGGGAGATGAGAGCCACCAGAGGACAACCAGGTCAGGCTCAGGCTGTGATCCCAGCACCCTGGGAGACTGAGGCAGGAGGATCCCGGAGCTTAGGAGTTGGAGACCAGACAGAGCAAGGGCAAGACCCCGTCTCTACTAAAAATAGAAAAATTAGCCGGGCGTTGTGGTGCATGCCTGTAGACCCAGGTACTTCAGAGGCTGAGGCAGGAGGATCCCTTGAGCCCAGGAGTTTGAGGTTGCTGTGAGCTGGGCTGACACCCACGGCACTGTAGCCTGGGCAACAGAGTGAAACTCTGGCTCAATAAAAGAAAAAAAAAAAAAAGAAAGAAAGATAAAAAAGAAAAGAAGACAACTGCTCACCGCGCCATCCGTTCACCTCCTGGCATCTCACACTCAGACGCTTTCCTAACTGACCCTACATTTAGCTGAGATCCTTTCTAAAACCAGTGCCTTCACTTGGGCTCCTAGTCCAAATACCTTTCACTTTTCAAGGAATAACTGCAGCAATTCTTCCCTCTCTTTACACCTTCATCATCCCTCTCTCTTCTAGATCATTCCCATCAGCATACATCATGCTGTTACTTCTATCCTGAAAACGTAATCTTCCTTTCAACGATGCTCCCTTTTTAGATGCTGTCCTATTTCTCTGCTCTCCTTGGCAACCTTGGAAGGGCTGTTCTTTACTCTGTTTCAAGTTTAGCAAAATAAACCCAAGCAAAGTAAAAAGAAGGAACTAATAAAGACGTGAAAATAAGTAAAACATAAAACAAATACAACGGAAGGGACCCGTAAAACAACACCCAGGATATAACAGGCACTTAATATTTATAAATTGCATGTCGAATATCAAATAATTTAGCAAAGAGAACACTTTGAAATCTAAAATGTGTACACATAATTTACCTGTCCTTCCTTTTATTGAAGAGGAATTTTGTAAGTCTCCACTAATGCTGGTGACCGTGGCCTTGTATTCCCGTCCAGGCACCAGGTCGGTGAAAGTGAATTCTTTGGCATCTCTGGAGAGCGGCTTGTGGATGAGCCGGAGGTCTCTGTCGGCGAGGGAAACGGTGTACTTCTCCCATTCTGCTGCCGGGGTCTGCCACATGATGCCCAGCGAGGTTTCATTGGCATGCTTGACTCGAAGCTGCAGGACAGCCAAGGGGGCTGAGGAAAGACCACGGAGACCAGAGTCACTGCTCGTCCCAGACACACACCCTGAACACCCTTCTGAGAGCCGTTCTCTTCTACCCTGAAGACTGCTCCAGTTCAACATTTTTTAAAATGAATGCTTACAAGGATTAAAAAAAGAAAAAGCGGGCTCAGGCACAGTGGTTCACGCCTGTAATCCTCTGGGAGGGCAAGGCAGGTGGATCCTCTGCGCTCAGGAGTTTGAGACCACCTTGAGCCAGAGTGTTAACCTCGTCTTTAAAATTAGCCAGGCGTGTGTGTAGTCCCAGCTACTCGGGAGGCTGAGGCAAGAGAATCGCTTGAGCCCAGGAGTCGGAGGTTGCTGTGAGCTGTGATGACACCACAGTACTCTACCCAGGGCAACAGAGTGAGACTCTGTTAAAAAAAATAATAAATAATAAATAAATAAATAAACAAATGGCTTATCACAAAAATCTTTGTTCATGTACCATAACCAAGAATAAGGACTCAAAAGAATACTACTGGAAAACACCTCACTGGAAGGCGTCATTCATTATTGACCACACTATTAAGAGTTTATCTCTTCATACAAGTTCTGTAATACAAACATTATTTGATCTAATCTTGTCATCCACAAAACCACAAAGCAGAGTCTATGTTTGAGTATGTAGGTGGAGTTAGGAGAATGTGTTACCCCCTATATGTTGGAGTATGTAGGTGGAGTTAGGAGGATGTTTTACCCCCCTATATGTTGGAGTATGTAGGTGGAGTTAGGAGAATGTGTTACCCCCTATATGTTGGAGTATGTAGGTGGAGTTAGGAGAATGTGTTACCCCCACATATGTTGGAGTATGGAGGTGGAGTTAGGAGGATGTTTTACCCCCCTATATGTTGGAGTACGTAGGTGGAGTCAGGAGAATGTGTTACCCCCGTAACTCAGAAAGACCGAGTGCATTGCTGCTGTGTTTCCAAGGTGGGGACACCAAAGTGAGCACGGAGGTGGCAGGTGAGGAGTCAAAGCATCTGATGAAGGACCCCCTTACCTAAGGAATCAAAACTGCTCCCACTCCTTTAAAAGACTTCTTCATTACAATTTCCAGGAGACATTGAGAGCAAAGTGTTGGTCCCACCAAAAAACCAATTATGAAAAAATCAAGTGTGTAAAATTTCATTATGTATCAGAGACATTGTCTCTAATTCCGTCGTAATTGAGTCCCTGACTCTGCAACTTCCCTCATCAGTACTTAGAAGTAATTTGGTTATTTTTACATCAAGGCCTACTTCAAATGACCCTACTTCAAATGCAAAAGGAGAAAAATTCTTCTGAGAATTAGGCCAATATGCATAAAACGTGAACCCGGGAGTCTGAGGTTGCCGTGAGCCCCTTCTGTCCCCTTGATCTTACATCCCCAAGTAATTTGAGGTTAAGTGACAAAATATTGCCGAAGACATAGATGCTTGTCCTGTGAAATACTAAAACTGGCTTGGTTTAAGCGGATCGTGGTCTTTGATCACCATCCAGTGGATATTTGGAAGATGAAAAGCTTGCTGGAAGACGCGGCTGGCAAGCTACGGGGGTGTCTCGGCTCTTTTTTCGACATTCTTGTAAGAAGAACATTGAATCAACGTAGTTCTTTCTCTACTGTCAGGCAAGACTAAGAGAGAAGGTATTTGAACTTCACTCCAAGTGTGGAGTGTTTCACATCACAGGGATTATCACAGAAGTGTTCAACTTGGAAGGGAAACTCTCCTAATAGAAAGTTGTGAAAACAGTCTCAGAGAAGGTGTGACTTGCTTAAGGAATTGCAGTATAAGCAAGAATACCAAGGCCCATGTTCAGTAGCCTCCTCTTCCCCATCTCTAAAACCCAAACAGATCTTTTTCCATTTTAATCGCTCTTCCTTGGTCCCTGAAATCCCCACAGGTCAACATCAGGTCAGGGCAATGGTCCCTAAGTACTTATCACCAGAAAGGGTTCTCCTCAGAATATCTATTCTTGTGGCATTTAAAATGTCCTTCTTTGGGCAGCACCTGTGGCTCAAAGAAGTAGGGCGCCAGCCCCATATGGTGGAGGTGGGGAGTTCAAACCCAGCCCCGGTCAAAAACTGCAAAAAAAATAAAATAAAATGTCCTTCTTTTATAAAATAATGGAATTACCAGTGGAAGTGGATTTTTAATGTTCTAATTTGACATATTAAATGTTAGCTACCCTATGTGGCTAACTAACATAGGATATCTGCAAGTCTGCAATATCTCAAATTCAGGGACACCAGCCTACGACATTGCCAGCCACATGAGTTACTCGGGAGAGGGAACAAATTCCGATTCCACCTCCTTCCATTGGTCAGTACCACCTCCATTATTTGCTCACCTGTTCTGCCCTGGCAACGCTCAGAATTCTTCAGATTTCCACTCTCAACCGCGACTTCTACCTGGTACTGTCTTCCTGGGATGAGCCCCAGGTCGCCCGTGACATAGTGTGTCACCTCCTTGGCCAGGGTGGTGTTGAGCAGGGCCATGGATTCATTGAAGAGCAAGACTCGGTACTGCTCCCAGTCTCCAGCAGGGGGCGACCAGGTGACCTTGAGAGACCTCGCCCCACTGTCATTGACCTCCAGGTTCCCAACTTTATCTGGAACTAAAAGGTGGAAGGATGTCAACCAGGAGATACTACAAACCGAAAGTAAGGAGAGGCATTTACTTTTCATGGGCAACAGTACTGGTGGGGGGGAGAAGGGGGAACAATTTCTCCAATTCAAAACGTTTATATCCCCTTCTGATGTCTGTAGATTGCAAATGAATGTTCTTTCTTCATTTTGGAGATATTTGACACTCAAGAAATGTACGCTAAAATCATGTCAGTAACTATCTTAGTAATATTTAGTGATGTGATCTTCTGTAGCCCGGTTAATAATCTAACCATGGGAATGCGTTTTTTAAATTGATTTCGCTCTAGTCCTGGAGACAATATTGACATTCTAATGACCGCGGCATCTTTTGGGAGTGATATTGGATGTTGTGGTCAGGAGGCATTCCTCTTTCTCTTTTCCAACTGAAAAGATTCATCTTCTTGCAGTAATAGCTCTGATTTTTAAACTTTTTTTTTTTTGTCTTAAAATCATTCAAGATCTCTCCATAAACTACAGAGTAAACTGTCAGGTCCTTTGCTCGGACGTGGGGCTCTTCACGTTCAGACCCCCAACCTTCCAGTCCTCACCCTCTCTCCCGCCCTACCCCTGGGAAAGCGGCTCCAGGTGTATATTCTGCACTCAGCGCCTTTGCTTATACTGTTCCTCCCACTTCAGATGCCCTTCCCTCTTTCCCCTATTCATTTGCCAAGAAAATCACATTTTAAAGGTCCTACTGAAAAGCCATTTCCTCCAAATTTTTATCACTTTTCTGAGAGAGAATTTTATTCTGTCTGATCATATAAGCCCTTTCTTGGGATTTTTAGTAGCGCAGAGAATGTGGACTGTGGAGTCAAACAGCCTGGTTTAAATTCCCGCTCCCCCACCTACTGGCTGGGTGACTCTGGGAAAGTTATTTGACTCGTATGAGTTACCTGTAAATTGGGGATAAGAACAGTACATCCGTCAGTTTTCTTTTGAGAACTAAATGAAATAGTGGATGTAAAGTTCTCATCGGTGCTTGATACATGGAAATATCAATACCGTTGTAGTTATTAAAATGTGTTGTTTTTGTTTTTGTTGTGCATATAACTCTATCTATGTGATTGAGATGCAACCTCTCTAAAGCAGGTGTCAACAAACTTTCTGTAAGGGCCAGACAGTGACTATTTCGGGCTTTGCAGGCCACATACAGTCTGTGTTTTAGTTCTCTTGATTATCTTTTTGTTTTTGCAAGCCTTTAAAGATATAAAAGCAACTCTCAGCTTGGGGGCTAACCAAAAAAAGGCCACAGAGCATATTTGGTTTCACAGGGTACAGTTTCCTACCTCCTGTCTTAAAGGCAAGTAGCTCGTCTCTTCCATTTCAACTATGCCCAGAGCTCCCAGTATGGAAATTTACACACATAAGGTGATCATTTGGCAGGCTCGGAGCCCATAGCTCTGTGGTTAGAGCACCAGCCACATACACCAAGGCTGATGGGCCTGCTAAACAACAATGACAACTGAAACAAAGAAATAGCAGGGTGTTGTGGCGGGCGCCTATAGTCCCAGATACCTGGGAGGCTGAGACAAGAGAATCACTTAAGCCCAAGAGTTTGAGGTTGCTGTGAGCTGTGACGCCACCGTACTCTACAGAGAGTGACATAGTAAGACTCTGTCCCTCCACCCCAAAAGAAAAGATTATCATTTGGCAATATAAATTAATAAAGTTATGTATGGAAAACATGATTAAGTGCTAACTGGTCCTCACTATAAGACTGGATCAGAAATGATTTATCTATTGGTATCAATGCTAGCATATATGCTACTTAAGTGATGTAACATGAATAAGCCCTGGGCAGAAATAATACACAGATCCTTTAGGAATCCACGTTTGCTTGAGTAACTCAGATGAATACAACTAACCCTCTGCCTTACTCTGTATATTGGCCCACAGAATCGTCAGTCACATGGACAATTCTGCCTAGGCAAGAAAAGACATTTTCCTTGCAACTTATTTTTGGCCTATTCTAAGATGGATCTGAGAATTGTTTGGGTAACCCAGGAGTATAGTATACTGGAGCCCAAGACTCACATGTTCTGCCCGCTGCCGTATTCGGAGCAGACAGTTCACCAGAGACACTGCTGATGGTAACTTGGTAAAGCCGTCCAGGGGCTAAATCTCTGAAGTGAGTGTCAGTGACCTCGGGTGCCAGCGCTCGGGATTCCTTGATGGCCCCTTGGTGATACAGGCTAATGTTGTAGGAATCCACATTTCCAGGAGGTCTTTGCCACTTGACTCGTAGGGTGGTCAAACTGCCCTCATTTGTCACCTTCAGATTTGAGACTTCCATGGGTGCTAATCAGAAAAGAATGGAAAAGAGACTTTTATTCCGGATATTTTACCAGGCCTGTAGCAAAATTTTGACTGGATTTTAACTTCTGCAAGTTAAAATCTGCAAGCCACACTCCTTGCTCAGAAGAAAACAACCACTTCAAGAGGCAACAATAATACTATAAAACCAAATGAAGGCTGTTTGTTTAGTGGCCAGGCCATAATCCTGGAATCAGGAGCAGGATTCGGGTTCAGACGTGGCCATCGATCAGCTGGGAAACTCTGGGCACCTCTCTCTGGATCACTGAGCCTGGAGTTCCTTATCGGCAAATGAGGCTTGGTTCTTTCCAGATATGAAATTCTTTAAGTGGAATGTACAAAAGGGCCTGTCATCTGTCTAATTCTTTCTCGTCTTTATATATTTAACAATATCAAGCACACAATGACTGTTCAATAGATTGGTGATTACAAAATTTTGTGTGCTAAAAATACTTTGTCTTTCATACTAATTTATGATAAAGTTAAAGAGTTATGTTACTATTTCATCAAAGGAAAATGATTCTAGAGGAGGTTTCCTTTGGTGAATACTTTTTCTACCTCTTGTCCAAGGGCTTCACAAAGGGTATTGAAAAGTATAATGAGGCTGTAATGCAATCCTAGCCTGTAATCCTCGCACTCTGGGAGGCTGAGGCGGGTGGATTGCTTGAGCTCAGGAGTTCAAGACCAGCCTGAATACACCAAGAGAGTGAGACCCCATCTCTACTAAAAATGAAGAACTGAGGCAAGAGGATGGCGTAAGCCCAAGAGTTAGAGGTTTCTGTGAGCTATGATGCCATGGCACTCTACCAAGGACAACAAAGTGCGACTCTGTCTCAAATAAAATAAAAAGAAAGAAAGAAAAGGTATAAAGGATGATGCCCAGGGGTGTCCGCTTTATTTGAATAACAGTAAAGTAGGGCAATAATGGTAACAGCCAGGGCAGCAATCCACCCGGCCCTGGCTGTGCAAGGATGGCGTCTACACCCGGGGCAGTTAGAGGCCCCTTTTCTATGGGCCACAGGGGGCAGGCACATGCTTGTTTGGAAAGTTAGGGTATTTCAGTTGGGAAATTCTCAGGGGGTGGGCTAGCTGGATCCTTTGCATCTTTGTCTCAGGAGGAGAGGGGAAGAGGAAGAGGGGAAAGGGTTTGTGTATGGATACCTCAGGCCCCCCACCAGGTATAATATAAATTAATGAGGTTTCACGAAAAGAATGAGTGCAGCCCATTGATCTTGCAGTTGGGAGCATAATGTGTTTCTTGATGGACATAAATAACTCTTACGGTGAAATATGTATGTTCTCCAGCAACGTCTACACATCTTTGAAGTATGTTCTGAAGGTCATATAAACGTACAGATGTCTTCAAATATCCTTCTCGCCAGCCTCTTATAGTTGCAGAAATTCTCCCCACTAGAGCAATTTCTAAGGTACTAAATATTTTAGCTTTTCTCTTAAAATTAGGTAACTTACCAAGAGAGGGGCCATAATAACACATTAGTCCTGCCGGAAGTATTAGCATCTACTAATATAAGCTCCGTGAGAACGGACACTCGCCTCTCTGGGATATTGTTATACACAAACTGGCAGAGCCCAGCGTGTCGCTCGCATGCAGAACATTCTGGGCATGCAGAACATTCTGGCTGAATTAAGGAATGTCTGTCAGAATTAGTCACTAACACCAGTCTAGGTTAAACTGTGAGCACAGCACTTATGGTATTTGGCCCCAGGACATATTTTGTTGGACAGATGGAAATGACTGTCACATGGGGGTAGGTCTATGTATCATCCTAACAAACTAATCCTGGCTCACCGTGGGTGATGTCACCAAGGCAGTGCTGCAGAGAAGCAAAATGCCAGGAGATGGGAGTACTAAAAAGAGAAGCTGGGACCATATCGGCAATTAACTTTGCCCACTTTAAAATGTTGCCAGGAGCTAGCCTAAACTTTAGAATGAAATGGAATCTCTCTTTTTTGAGTAGAAAAACAGACACATATCAAGAGTCTTCTATAACCTAAATGAATTTCAATATTCCCTACGTACCATTATTCAAATAACTTCATAAACCTGATTCATTAAACACTTCCTTGATCTGAGCTTTATTCTGGTTCTAGACGCTCAGGGCAACTTACCTGTCCTGACTAGTCTCCACCTGTAGTTCTGTAACCCGGCAGCCGCAGTCACAATAGTGAGGTTGTACAGGCGGCCAGGTGTCAGCCCGTGAAAGGCATAGGAGGTAGCGTGTTTGTCCACAGTGCTGCCATGAACCAGGGTGCCTTTATCCATTAGCATCAGCTTGTACTGTTCCACATTCCCAGAACCAGGGGACCAGGAAATCAGGAGAGAATTTGCTTTTGTGGAAACACCAATGTCCTTCACAGGAGATGGCACTAGGGAGATAAAATGCATGTCCAAAAGGTCACTTATAATCTCCTTAATAAGTTTAATTAGAAACCACACGTTGATTTATGCCCGTCTTTACATGTTGACTTGAGCAATAGCTGTCATGAATAACTGGACTCTGAAACGTCCGTGGAACCTTCCTTCATGCTCTGAGTCCACAGGCTAAGGCCGCACAGCAGTCGGCTTGTCTACGCCTCCACTTCATAGGCATTAAGGTCGCTTTTGGAGGAAGGAAAAGAACTACAGAGGATGAAACACACAGAGATTTAAAAAGGGACAGAACAAGGGAGAGGGAAAGTTATGAAGGACGTACTGATGGAAGGGAGGAGCCGCGAGCTGCAGACATCCCGACTCCCGGCCGCTCTAGGTCACTGACTTTCCATCACATCAAGGAAGCAAAGACTTGTGTCAAGCTTAGAGTTATTTAGGAAACCTCGTGCCTTGATGTTACGAGGAGAACATACATACAGAGAAGGAAAACATTTTACAAATACGTTTTATGTAGCACTCTGGGAGGCGTAGGTGGGCGCAATGCCTGAGCTCAGGAGTTCAAGACCAGGATGACCTACAGTGAGACCCCGTCTCTAAAAAGAGCCAGGCGCTGGCTCGGCGCCTGTGGCTCAACAGGCTAAGGCGCCAGCCACTACACCTGAGCTGGCAGGTTCGAATCCAGCCTGGGCCCGCCAAACAACAATGACAGCTGCAACCAAAAAATGGCCGGGCATTGTGGCAGGTGCCGGTAGACCCAGCTACTTGGGAGATGGAGGCAAGAGACTCGCTTGAGCCCAGGAGTTGGAGGTTGCTGTGAGCTGTGATGCCACAGCACTCTACCCAGGGTGACATCTTGAGGCTCTGTCTCAAAAAAAAAAAAAATAGCCAGGCGTTGTAGAGGGCACCTATAGTCCCAGCTACTTGGGAGGATGAGGCAAGAGAATCTCTTGAGCCCAAGGGTTTGGTGTTGCTATGAGCTATGATGGCACAGCACTCTACCGAGGATGACAATGTGAAACTCTGTCTCAAAATAAGTAAAATAAAATAAACACATTTTATGGCACTAACTTAGAAAATGAGGCAGAAAATCCTGTTGCCTAGGAATTGAGTTAGAACGGCCGTTGGAGAGCATTTATTTCTAGCTGGAGAACACTTCAGTTCAAAGCAGTCCCATGTGAGGCTCATTCAAAATCACTCAGCAAGTTCATGGCACAGCCACACACCCTATTTGTGGTTCAGCCTTTTAGTGTGTCGTGTGAGACATGACTAAATTAATTAGTTACTAGTTAATTAAATTATTAATTGTTGGTGTGGGGGACATTCCACTCCCAATTCTTGGGAATATAACTCAAAAGTGTCACAGACTATTGAAAACTCGACTACTCATAAACGAATCTTACCTGTTGATCCATTGGTATAAATAGAAGCAGAACGTTTATCTCCAGAAACGGCTGTGATGGCGATATTGTATTTGTTACCAGCAGTCAGGTTAAAAAAAGTGTATTCATTCCATGAAGTACTTCCTTGGATTCGGACCTCCTTTATCTTTCGGTTGTTATCATCAAGTAACTGCACCTCATACCAGCTGGCTTTCCCGGGGGAAGGCGTCCACCAGACGTGCAGGCTGGCTGAAGTGGTCTTTCCTTTGCTGACTTCCAACCGAGCAGGAGGTAGAGGGTCTGCCAGGCAAATACCAAGAGAAAGGGAATGGCTCGAAGACCTTTGCACATAACTCGCAAACAAGCTTATGTTGCTACAATCCAGATTCCTTTTTTCTTAAAAACTTACTCTTCTATCTTGGAAACAAATTAGCATTCTGCTTCACTTCCAAACCTACTATGTCACTTTTAAAAGAAACCCCCCACTTAGTTAGTCACGTGAATTCACTTTTTCTCATAAAACTTTTTTGTTACCGTTGCTTTGACCTTGAAAGTCCAAGCAAGGTCATATTTTCTTTGGCCTGCAAGTTTAGCAAACTTTTCAGGCATTGACAAACATCCAAGCTATCCCTGGATAAATACTGAAAATCTCAATAGAAAATAAAGATATCTTTTTACTTGAGTTTTTTGTTTTTTTTTTTTGAGACGGAGTCTCATTATGTCGTCCTTGGTAGAGTGCCATGGTGTCACAGCTCACAGCAACCTCCAATTCTTGGGGTTAAGCGATTCTTTTGCCTCGGCCTTCCTAGTAGCTGGGACTACAGGCACCGCTATTACACCTGGCTATTTTCTGTTGCAGTTGTCGTTGTTGTTTTGGCTGGCCCAGGCAGGGCTCGAACCTGTCACCCTCAGTGTATGTGGCTGGTGCTGTAACCACTGTGCTATGGGCATTGAGCCAACTTTGGGTGGTTTTTAGATATTAAATATCCAGAAAAGATAGATTTGATAAGCCTAAGGAGGTGTGCTCACCAAAATGGATTCTCCCAACAGCTGAGATTCCCTACATGCCTAACATTTTAAAATATCCATTTTGGGGTACTTTGGAGCTGCCTGTGCCCCCAGAGCAGGTGGGAATGGGGCAGTCTTGCACCCAGCTCTTAACTGATTTCAACTCTGAAACCTGTGGGTCAGTTTGAGGGGTTCTGCTTTGTCTGTGTTGAATTTCCACCCTTGAACTTGAAATAGGATAAGGAACATATCTTTTGGTTAGGAACTAAGTCAGTGGTATTTAATGAGCAGCTATTCTTTCTACAGTGGGATGCAGAATTGGAGAAATAAGGCTGCCCCCAGCCTGAGAGCAGAACTCTAGAGAGATATCCACACATGAGGAATTTTCAGGAATCCTATATGGCTCTTGGTCTAGAAAGTGGAATCAAGATCTTGGGGACCTGGTTTGGTGTTTTCGTGGCATGCCTACAGAGACTCCGATTCTTACCCACCTTCTGCTAGACTATATTTTGTGTACAATGTAAAGCCAGGAATTCTAGACCTTATAGAACAGTATATACTTAAGATGTTCACTTGTAATTAGCATATGAATTTATATACAAAAAGAAATAAGACAACCTTATTCAGTATTCAAAAGACATATATGGACAGAAGACCATGGCTGACCCATGGACACCACGGGCTAAATACAAGCTATGAAATCTGACGTCTCTATGTTTTAAGCTGTGATTTATATGAGTACATCATATAATAAAATTTGAATGTTACATAACATTTTAATTAATAATAATATGAACATTAGCTGACATGTTATTCACGAAGATCCCAAAGTGCAGGTGAGATTAGCTCAAAGCTGGCTGGTGTGCACTCTGGCATCGCCCAACCTTCACTGGAGACAGTAGGTTCTAGAATCCGATGGCCTAGGCTTGAATCGGGGTGTCCTACCTTGTAGGGGTGCACCTTGGGCAATTCCTTAGCCTCCCTGTGCCTCAGTTTCCTCATGTATAAAGTGCTCCTAATGATAATATCTTTTTAGTAGGATTGTTATGAAGATTAAATTGAATATTATGTAAAAGCACTTAGAACAGTGTCTGGTGTACAGTAAGAGTTCAGAGCTACCTGTTGTCATCATCATTGTCCCTGTAACTGTCACAGAACCAGTGAGAATACGCAGAGAGAGCAGGGGCTTTGGAATCAGGTGAAAATTAAAATCTCAGCTCCGTCTCTTACCAGCCACGAGACTTTGGGTAAGTTACTTGACCTGTTGAAGCTTCCGTTTCTCATCTGTCTGGGGGGTGTAATAATAATACTTCCTACGCTCCAAGGCAAGTTTGGAGAAGTAACAAGATACAGAGGAGACCGTGGGATTCCAACCGCCAAGGGAACTCGAGAACAGCACTGCTGTACCCAACGGAGATGACGCACTGGTGCTGAAGTGGCATTTTGAGGACAAGGATGGGAGGGACAGCTGCTTCCAGGGACGGGCAAAAGGGATCAATACCATCACCTACATCTATTACCAAGCCAGATAAAAATGAAAGAAAATGATGTTATAATCACTCTGATCTGAACATATGTAATTTGCAAAATATGAGCTTTAGAAAACGAATTTTAAGGTTGCGTGCTTAGAGGGTGAAGTTCAGAAATGTAGACTTTATCTAATCTCTCTGAGCCAGAAAACAAAACAGTCAACCCTTTGTACATCCGCTAGAACAAAGGAACAATGAGGCTGGGAAGTGCCGGGACTGCGAGAACCTGCTCTGGAAACAAACACTTGAAACTCATCGGCGCTGCGATAAAGCCTTGGCTGGCAGCTGTCCACCGGCTCTGCGGGCTGCAGAAATCAAATAGCTCCAGACTTCTTTTTAATTTCAGCCAAATGAAAACTCTGCTGTATTAAAAAATGTTTCAATGTTTTATTAGATATAATCTATCAGGGTTGCTAATTTCATATATATACACACAGATATCTCTCTCTCCCTATATATGTATAGATACATATAGATACATATAGACAGATAGATGTATCTACGTATAGATAGATAGACAGATGTATCTACATGTATATATACATACAGATATCTCTATATATATAGATACAGAGATCTCTCTCTCTATAGATAATAGATAGATATATAGAGAGATATCTGTATGTATATATTGAAAACATTTTTGATATTTTATTAGATATATAAAAGAGATATTATATTAGATATATAAATATATACTTATTAGATATATATATAGAGAGAGAGAAAGAGAGAGATATCTGTATGTATATATTGAAAAACAATTTTCAATATTTTATTAGATATAATCTATCAGGATTGCTAATTTCATATATATATACATACAGATCTCTCTCTATATACATGTAGATATCTCTCTCTCTATATTTTATTTTATTTTACTTTTGAGACAGAGTCTCACTCTTTCACCCTGGGTAGAGGGCTGTTGTGTCATCATCATAGTTTACAGCAATCTCACGACTCTGGGCTCAAGATATCCTCTTTCGTCAGGCTCCAGAGTAGCTGGGACTACTGCCACTCGCCACAATGCCTGACTAGTTTTTCTATTTTTAGTAGAGACAGGGTCTCACTTTATTGCCCTAGGTAGAGTGTCATAGAGTCACAGCTCACAGCAACCTCAAACTCCTGGGCTCAAGTGATCCTCTTGACTCAGCCTCCTGAGTAGCTGGAACTACAGGCGCCCACCACAACGCCTGGCTTGTTTTTCTGTATTTAGTAGAACAGGGTCTCATTCTTGCTCAGGCCGGTCTTGAACTTCAGAGCTCAAGAGAGCCTCCTGCCTCAGCTTCCCAGAGTGCTAGGATTACAGGCATGGACCATGGTGCTGGGTCCAGAGACAGAGAGATTTTTAATGCTGCCTGAAAATTTGGTCACATATCTGTAATCTTATATCGTATGACAGATCATAAGGAACTATGAGATGCTACTTGACTTGTGTGATTTACGCTGATGGATAGAGGTGGCAATGTACATATTTGTGCATACACGGCTTCCCCGTTTTTTCCACTACCATATTAAAAAACATAAAAACTGTCAAAAACCATAAATCAAGACTTTAATCTCGATCAATACATCTAAATTTACCATTAGCTATAAATTTAAGACATCTTTGTATTTCTTAGTTCCAGACAGACTTGAAACATGAAATCCTAAGTACAAAGTTCTGTTGATAATCAGCTCACGTACTCCCCAGAATTCCATAATAAGCAAGCTTGATGTCAGAACAGAAACCTATTTTTTCTGTTCTCAAAGGAAAAGGCAAAATTTGGCAAAATTCCTGAATGAATTCCACAATGAATTATGTTTCCTTTTCATAAAAAATGTGACAGGACACTGGGTGTGGTGGCAGATGCCTGTAGTTCCAGCTACTCAGGAGGCTGAAGCAGGAGGATCACATGAACCCAGGAGTTCGAGGCTGTAGTGTGCGATGATCCTGCCTGTGGACAGCTGAGCATGTAGCCTGGCAACATAGCAAGACCCCATCTTTAAAAAAAAGTGACTTAGAAAGAGGGAGAAAGTTATAATGAAAGTAATATTTGCTGCTTAATTTTTTTTTTGTCAGAGCAGAGTCATGAAAACATTAGCATTAGTATTTATTGATATAAGAATTTGTAGACTGGGCGGCACCTGTAGCTCAAAGGAGTAGGGCGCCAACCCCATCTGCCGGAGGTGGTGGGTTCAAACCCAGCCCCAGCCAAAAACGGCAAAAAAAGAATTTGTAGACTGCTTAAAACTTGTAACAATTGTATTTATTTTAGAAACAAATTCAACTTTATAACAAAAGGGCAGCCAAACTATGGCTTGGGCCAAAAGCTTTTCCTGCAGGTATAATAGCACCGCCTTCTATCTGTGCAGGATCTCACAGTTTACAGGGCGCTTTCCCAGTTGGAGTAGGCGGAGATGTTAAATGACTTGCTCATGTTGCACAGGGAACAGGTGGGACTGCTGAACTTCTAACGGTTGACTGTAAATCGCGTGTTCTTCCTATCACACGTCAGCTGTCCCGGTGTAGAAAATAACATCACAAACTGCATATTCAGTGGAATAACAAACAGAATAGATGTGTATGGAAAAAGTATAGGCAAATTTGTAGAATTTTTCAATTGGTGGTTTGGATGTTGGGTTTGGATGTTGTCAAAATGAATAACAGCAGTGAGGACAACTAAGTCTAATTCCGCAGCCATGAACATGCCTTTTTAAAAAATAATGTTTTTCTTGCCTGTTCCTTTTCCCCCTGATTTTATTGCCTTAACCTGGAGTCCCATCCTTTTATGCCGGAGAACTTCAAGAGCTCCCCAGGTGTCGTCCTTAGTTTCTGTTTTCCCTCCACTATTGCCAAATAAGTTCTTTGTACCTCTCTCTCTCCCATCATCCTTATGCCCCTTGAAGCGTTCAAGAACCTTCCATGACTTTCCATTCAGGACAAAGCCTACACTTCTTCCTGGGCACCTGAGGTCTTCTCAAACTGCATAGTTTCCCAACTTCACCTTCCACCACTAACTCCAGTCCGTGCCACCTTTTTAGCAATTACAGGGCCAATTTCTGTGTCTTTACATTCCAGGTAAAAGTGGAGTGGTTAGGGAGTTCCCCTGGAAGCCGCATTTATGTAATACTTTCATTAAAATAGAGTAAAAATCCACTATTCACATAAGAATTAGATGTTTTCTCATGAAAATCAGGGTGGAGGGGGTGCAAAGCCCCCAGCTATTCCTTGGTGCAGGTGTTTGAAAATGAGAAGAAAAACAAAACGGAAAGAAATTGCACACAAGCTCCAGCTAACTACGTGCATTTCTAGAGAGGTGATTTCCTTTCCTTGGTTACTGTTGCTCTTTGACTGTAGTTGGCTTTTGGGCTCATGTTGAAGATGAGGCACTACAACTGTGCTAGCCAGTCGCTGCGCTGCAGATTTAACATCCTGATACCCTCGATGCAAAATTCAGACACTGAGAAGCTTTAAAAATTTTAACCATTTCGAAAGGGAAGTTCAGGCAGTTTGGATGATCATTTGCATCATTGTTACCAACAGCACAGGATGCCGAATTATTTTCTAGCTCATCCCGTCAAGCACTAGGTATGTAAACAGGTAATGACAAGCACTCTGAGAATCTCGAGTCTCCTCGGAGAGCGAGGACGGAAAGACGGATGATAGGGAGGCTGACTTTTCATGTCAGAATTAAACCTGGGTTCAATTTCTAACACTGTCACTTACCACAGGCGCATATGGTTTAACCTGCTTGACCCTCAGTCTCCTCATCTGTAAAATGGGTCTAACAATACTTCTTCACAGAGCTCTAAGTGTTAAGAGGCAACGTAGATAAAGGGTTCAGTGCAGCCCCTCGCACCCGGTGTGCACTCAGGAAATAGAAGTTGGTATGAGGATGGCAGCTTCTCTTGCTATTAATATTACAGAAATATGGGCCCACATTGTTGCTAAATATGCAAAATGGGGAATGATATCCAAGGGCTGAGTTCTCAGTGGTGGACTTCATGAAGAAGGTGGACTTGAACAACTTTGGAAGGTAAAGTGGGGCTTAAAAGTCAGAGAGATGAAGGCGCATTCAGATGATGTTCGCAGTCAGACTGAGAGAGCCAGTGAAACTAAAGCATGGAGCAGCTCACGTCTAGTGAGTCTCGGGAATCCAGATGCTCACAGACACTGCGGTGCCCTCATCACCAGGGTACCTTTCGGTAGCCCCACCTCAGTTCTTAGATTAGCAACAACTGAGTCTTTCTGAATATTATTTAAAGTGCTACATAAATGCGATATAGAGAGAAGTCCCCCTGACCGCTCTGCTGATCATATTTTGCTGTCCCTAATGATGAAAATACATTGCGGCATTAGAAAGGTTGAGAACCACTGCCCTAAGCCCTCTTATGCAGAAACTCCTGAGCTATCACTTGAGGTACACATCCCACCCTGGACATCCAGATATTAAGCAATTATTGTTAATTACATTGTGGTTATGTCACAAAAAATCCTTATCTTTCAGAGATGCAGATTGAAATACTTATAAATGAAATGAGGGTGATGGCAACTTGAACTGTATTAAAATGATGTGCAGTGTGGGATTAGGTGGGGACACAAACAAAATGAGATTCATAAATTAGTCATTATTGATGGAAGAAACAACAAAACTAAAAACAAAAATGCCTAGAAATCCATATCGACCACGTTCTTTTCAGTTGCATATTGTATGTTTGGGGCACAGAGGAATCTTAATTTATACACATCCATTCATACGGAATGGGCCCAATTTCCCCTACAAGGTCAGAAAGGTATAAACCTCTCCTTTATTCCCCAGGGGAGTCCACAGAATTGGTGTCTGGAAAACAATGTCTTTGTTCTCTCATTCTGTCTGGACAAATTAGACTGTGTTTTTTTCTAGCATGTAGAAAGCCATGCCCACTAGCGGGAGTCAAACCAATGGAACAGCACGTCTAAGCAGGTGGAGGGGGATCAGTCTTAGAGAAACAGCCGGTTCAGTCCACACCGGTAGCTGTGCTTGACCTTAAAATCCCTGAAATAAACTGACTGCAAATGGCAGATTAGTAAATACTGAGGTCACCACTCAAAGTTCAGCACAACTGGGGCGGCTCCTGTGGCTCATTGAGTAGGGCGCAGGCCCCATATACCAAAGGTGGTGGGTTCAAACCCAGCCTCGGCCGACTGCGAAACAGAAAAATAACCAGGCCTTGTGGCGGGCACCTGCAGTCCCAGCTACTCGGGAGGCTGAGGCAAGAGAATCGCCTAAGCCCAGGAGTTGGAGGTTGCTGTGAGCTGTGACGCCATGGCACTCTACCAAGGGTGATAAAGTGAGACTCTGTCTCTACAAAAAAAAAAAAAAGAAGAAGAAGAAGAAGTTCAACACAAGTGAAAATCAACAGTGGCTCCCAGTTTTCTACGCATAAAAATACATTTAACTGGGTGGCACCTGTGGCTCCAAGGAATAGGGTGCCGGCCCCATATGCCGGAGGTGGTGGGTTCAAACCCAGCCGTGGCCAAAAATGGCAAAAAAAAAAAAAAATACATTTAATCATTATTCCACCTCTCTGTAGCCTAAATACATATAGATTTAAAATGTTTTGTAATATATTTTGTCCTCTTTAATATTTGACTTGAAAAGGAGTAACAAATGTCATGAGGTAATTTGAAAGAACTATTCCCAGTTTAAGAATAAAATCCTTTCTGTGGAGTGGTAGAAAGAACATTGTAGCTGGAGTCAGTAAACCAGAGTCCAAGTTCTGATTTTCCCATATATTAGCTATGGGGACTTGTAAACATTATCAGTTAGGCTCGGGCACGGTGGCTCACACCTGTAATCCCAGCACTCTGGGGGGCCGAGGCAGGTGGATTGCCTGAGCTCAGGAGTTCAAGACCAGCCTCAGCAAGATGAGGCCATCTCTACTAAAAACAGAAAAATTGGCCAGGTGTTGTGGTAGATGCCTGTAGTCCCAGCTACTTGGGAAGTTGAGGCAAGAAGATTTTCTCAAGCCCAAGAGTTTGAGGTTGCTGTGAGCAATGATGATGCCAGAGGAAGAAAAAGAAAAGAAATTACCAGTTAGTTCTTTGAGGATCAATCTCATCTGCAACCTCACAATAATAATAATAAACTTACTACACTTAGTATGTGATAAAAACTGTTCCAGAATTTTTATGAATAAACCAATTAAAACCTCATGGTAACTCGATGAGGTGGGCATCATTATTATTACCATCCCCACTTTGCAGATTAGGAAACATGGAAAACAATGTGGCCAGCAGGTGACGGAGGCAGTGTGCCTTCAGGACTCAACTCTCAGGCCCCGTACAACCTGCTCCTCACAATATCCCCTCCCAAGGTTGCCATGAGGATAAAATTAAATAGTAAATGCTTAGTGTGATATAGATTTCATACACTTACCTACTAAGTATAGCAGGTGAAAGTGTTTTATATGCTATAAAAGCACTATACAAGTATTAAAAGTATTTTGCTCTTCCTGAAGAAGACAATAAATATTCCCAGGCACTACAGATTTGCTCAAACTTAAAGAGAAATGGTACTAAAATCTTAAAGTGAATGAATGATATAAAACTTCTATCAATAGCTCCTGACCTTCAGTATGCACTGATTCACTCTGACATTTACAATGAAGATTCCCACAGCTCCATTTCTTCTAAATTCTAGTTCACTTACTCCATGTAGGGCAGAAACCAAGAATATGAGGCAAGCAACAGAAAGATATTAAAAAATAATGATGGCTGTGATAGCTCCAGCCTGTAACTCCAGCACTTTAGGAGGCCAAGAAGAGAGGATCATTCGAGGCCAGGAGTTTGAGATCAGCCTGGGCAACATTGTAAGACCCCCATCTCTACAAAAAATAAGCAAAAATTAGGCATGCCTGCAGTCTTAGCTACTTGGAAAGCTGGAGTGGGAGGATTACTGGAAACAGAAGTTTGAGGCTGTCTGAGCTGTGACTGCACCGTTGCACTTCAGCTAGAGCTACAGAATGAGACCCTGTCTCAAAAAAATTAATTAAAAAAAGATCCTGTCACCAATGAAGCTGACTGTATTCCTTTACTCTTGGGGCCCGGTGTGTAATCGTCAGAAACAACAGCCTCCTTGGTAGCGTACACAGCCGGTTGCTTGCAAGGGTTGTTCTAAGGGACCTTGGAGACAGCCCTTTCTGATGGATGTGTGTGTCAGAGCTTGTGCTGTCTCAAATTTAAGCTCCAGATAGGAGTGCAAGGGGCCTTTGGAAGTCCCCAGGGCACCATGGCCAGGGTTCACACCAGCCGAATCGTCATGTCCATCCATACCAAGCTGCAAAACAAGGACCCTGTGACGGAGGTCTTAAGGCCGCTGTCAGGTTTCCTGGCCGACAGAAGGTCCCCATCTTAAAGAAGCCGGGCCTTACCTAGTGTAATGCAGATGAATGAAGACACGGTGGCGGAGAAATGGCTCAGCCCAGATGGATGTGGGGTCAGAGATATTCCCAGTCACCGCTCCCTGGACAAGCTGTGGGCCCTGCACGTGGGGGGCTTCTGCTGTGCCGCCCTCTCCTTTTCATGTCTACCAATAAATCTTACTTTCTGTCCAAAATAAAGGCTTATGTTTAAAGCTATATAGGTGGTATGGGCTGAATTATGCTCCAACCTAATTTGCATGTTGAAGCCCTAAACCCCACTACCTCAGAATGTGATTGGAGACAGGAGGCCCTTGAAAGAGATAGTTAAGTTAAAATGGGGTCGTTAGAGTGGGCGCTCGGAGAGAAGATGGGTGTCCGGATAACACAAAGAGAGGGATGACCATGTGAAAATATGGAAAGAAGGTGACGTCTGCAGCCCAAGGAGACAGGCTTCAGAAGAAACCAAACTTGCAGACACCATAACCTTGAAATTCTAGCCCCAGGGTGGTGAGAAAATAAAATACTATTATTTAATCCACCCCCGGCTGTGGTATTTTGTTATGGCATCCCGAGAAAACTACAACATTTCGAAGTAGAGATAGTAGCTGATGTGACTTGCTAATTAAAGTCCCTAAAATATTTATTAAAGACCAAAGGAATGAGCCATATTAAAATAACTTAAATCATTTTAGTGTTTTTTTTTAAAAAATTTTGCCCTTTTTTCTATGCTAATTAGTAAGTAGCTGGAACTGACTAGTATGCGGGAAAAGACCACTAAAATATTCTTTTTACAGGTCAAGTTTTCTCTCTATATATTATATCCCATCCCTGGGCTCTATAACTCACACATAATCCAATGAGATTGACAACATGTTTGGAATATGTACCTACATTCTCTCACTAAAACATTAATTGCTTTCATTTACATCCACCTACCCACCTGTCTGTATCTGTTTATCTATCTATCCATCCATTCATCCACCCACAGAGTCACCCATTCATCTGTCCATTCATCTAACCAATATTTATAGAATGCCTATCATGTGCTAGATGCCCTTTTAGGTACTAAAAACCTACTTCGTTTGTGTGTTTGTTTAAAGACAGTCTCACTCTGTCACCCAGGCTAACGTGCTGTGGCAAAGACCAGCTCAAACTTAAACTCCTAAGTTCAAGGAATCCTCCTGTCCCAGTCTCCCAAGTAGGAGGGACTACAGGAACCTGCCATGAGACCTGGATAATTTTTCAGCTTTTATTAGAGACAGGGTCTTGCTCTTCCTTAGACTGGTCTCAAACTCCTGATTCAAGGGATCCTCCCACCTCAGTCTCCCAAAGTGCTGGGATCACAGGCATGAACCAGGGCACACAGCCTAAAAATATACTTCTTATTGTTGGACAAGTGATGCCCCACAAAGGTCCTAAAAGAAAACAGTAAAGTCGAAGTCATTAGGATGCAATCAGAGAAGGAGACAAATGAAGTGGAATTCTGGTGAATCGTTACCTAAAAGGAAAGCTACAACTCAGCTTTGGAGAGTTCGAGTAGTCAGTTTTTCTACATCTTCCAATATTGTAAGATAATTCAGGCATTTGTGATTTTTAGTGATCTTTCCATTTTTATGCTGGTGAAATAATCTGAAATCTCATCACAAATACTATGTGAGCCAAATAAAACATAGCTGCCCTCTGGTCACCTAGACGTCCTCAGAAGCTACTGGCTTGTGACCTCTGCTCTAGACGATGAGGACACAGTTTTAAAAGTGCCAAGTTCTTCAACACTTGGTGTGTTCGCCATCTGATTTCTGGTGAATCCACAGCTAAATAATATGGCTTTCAAAGGATATTCTTGCTGCTTGGCCACTTAATGACCAAATAAACCTGACAACTGCCGAGTACCATCCCCTCTGTGGTAATGAAAGCTGTTGTACAAGAGGCCGGGTGAGCTGTGACAAAGCTATCACTGTCTCCATCCTGACCTCCTCTCACTGCTGCTCCAACTACAAGGGCAGGGGCCACTTTGCGTTTGTCACTTTTGTGAGGACACCAATCACTACCCAGCATGATTCCCTCCAGGGTCCTCCTTGATAAAAGTTTGCTGAACTGACTTAGAATCCATCCACAGGCTTTTCAATTCTTCTGATTTTAGATGTGGAGTGGAAATTGACTGTTGTTGAAATATTACCCATTTAATGAAAATGTTTTATACCTAAGGCCATGCATATATGACACCAAAATAACTAGCTGTTTTAGAAAATTTATCAGGGCCTGTAGTCCCAACTACTTGGGAGGCTGAGGCAAGAGAATCACCTAAGCTCAAGAGCTGGAGGTTGCTGTGAGCTGTGATGCCACGGCACTCCACTGAGGGCAACAAAGTGAGACTCTGTCTCTAAAAAAAAAAAAGAAAAGAAAATTTGTCAGGAAAAATGAGACAAATCATTTGAATGACACAGACATTAGTTATTGGGGAGAGGAGCCTGTGGCCTTCTGATTTCAAGATTGATCTTCTCGAAGCCCCAAAGGAAGCGAGAAAAGCTTCATCTTTCTCTTCTGCACCCCTTTCAATTAAAGGATTTGTTTTATAAAATTTGGTTTCAGTCAAAAGGCTGCACTTAAAAACCTAGAAGGCCGTGGAGGTTTTCAGGCCTCTGGTCCCCCGTCTGGCAGTGCTCCAGCAGCACGTTCTGATTTACGGCGCTCACTTCTGCAGCTCAGCAATCAGTACAGGGGAATACTAGTGCTTTTCTTAACGGCATGAACAATTCACTTATGTCCTCAAAATACAGAAGGCTATAGAGACAAATAATGAACAATCAAGTAAAAAACTTCTCCCTACAACATTTTTAAAATATCTTAATTACAATTTTTAATTTAAATAGCCATCATACAAGTGTGGGAAACTTATCATTGTGCAAACACCCCCTGCAATTTGCATTCTTCGCGTTTATCATGAAGCTCATAAAATCTGTGGTGGAAAGTTATCTGTAACAGTACCTCCATAAGGAAAAAGGTGGGACCCTGAATGCTAGCACAGTAAGGTGCTGATGAAGCCTTGTTTTACACAACATGGTTAATATAATGCAAATATTTCTCCCTTTTATAAATGCTTCTGGACTGGCATACCTACCTGCATAATTTAACTCAAAGCCTATTCTAACTAGTAACACCTACAATGGGGCCTTTATCATTGTCATTTATCCAAAAAATAAATCCTCTGAATTAAATGTCCTCTGGCTTCTTATGTATTTTCATTTTTTTCTCCAACCAGCTTTGAAAGCTCAACCTATTTTAACAAATTGCTCTGCCCCTTTGACACACACACCAGTTGACCAGACAACCTGTGCTATAAATTTCAAAGTATTATCAATAGGAGTGTCCTCAAATACCAAGAAACCAACAACATTATGAATAAAAACCCAGCCTCTTAAACTTCTGTAAAATGTTTTAATTTTGTGGTTAATTTCAGTTTCTCTTTGAGTCCATTTTTTTTTTTTTAAAGACACATTCTAGTGGGGCATGGTGGCTCACACCTGTAGTCCTGGTGCTCCTGTAGGCTGGGACAGGTGGATCCCTTGAGTTGGAGACCACCCTGACTAAGAGCGAGACCATGTCTACCTACACTAGAAAAATTAGCTAAGTGTGGTGGCGCAAGCCTGTAGTTCCAGCTACTTGGGAGGCTGAGGCAAGAGGATCACTTGAGCCCAGAGTTGGAGTTTGCTGGGAGGTATGATGCCATGGCACTATCCAGGGTGACAGAGAGAGACTCTGTCAAAATAAATAAATAAACAGATACATAAGTAAATATACAAATAAAAAAGCAGATTCTTAACAAGTGGTCTCTCTTTTCAATTTAAGTTCCTGAAAATGTCAGATCTAAAAGTTTCTAAAATGTTACCTAAAAGTTTCATCTGAAGTAAGTCAAGTGAAGTATAATTGGGCATTCTGGTTTTTTTCTTTGAAAAAAAATAGGAGAATTAATTAATATCTAGTTGACTTGTTACATGAGCCCAATTAAACCCTGCTGTAACTGCCCTTCAAACTGATCGTTCTCACACCTCTTTAAAGAAGCACAGCGAGTGATCTGATCTTTGTCCTGGCTGAAATGTGAAATAATGGTAAGGACAACACATTTCTAAATTTGACTTCTAGAATTTTTTACCTAACTTTGAATTTCTGGCTGAAAGGCATCATTTGTACTAGAAATAGAGATTAAGTTAAAGATTAATGAAGTCATAAAACATCAAAATTATTAGAGAATTTGGGCACACCTGAGTGTGGCTCTGGGGATTAAATGAAGTAATGTCCGTGCCAGACCCTAGTGGTTGGCACTTGGTAAGGACTTGAACCTGAATGACCTCGCTTAACACTCATTTTACAGGTAAGGAAACTCAGGCAAGGAACTCTTACTTTTCACACCTGGAAGGATTCACCAAAAGGGCAAGGAAAATAACTGACCTGAGGTGGAGTAATTGAATTGATGTTCTCTAAGAAGATGTTTCAGTTACTCAAGAGATACTAACTAAATTTGGTACCATCATTTTAAGGGACTTTTCTAACTTTCCCCTATGAACGGCTCTATTTGATTCCTGGAGATTTTATGTCTTGGTTCTAAAAATAAAATTAAGTTGAGAGAAAAGCATATTCCTAATCACTTTACTTCCCTTACTTATTCTAAAAACATTTACTTAAAATTATTTCAGGGTTTGACCATCTAACACAATGGAAGCTGAAACCACATCATTTTAACAGGTCTCCTGCATAGCCTGAGGTTTCTCTTTTCTGCATCTCCCAACCTGATCCAGTTGGCTGTTCTCAGAACTAAGGGTGTCTCTGAAAGTCAACCAAGGTGCTTCTCACCAGATCTGAGGAGACCAGAAATCTTTGCCAGTATTTGTCTTCACATTTTAGTTTTTGTATTCCTGGAACGCAAATGAAACACCGGCTTGAAAAGGCAGGGCGCAGCCAGGAGCGGCTTGGCTATCCACCTGCACCTGTCACCCTTTACCTGTTTGCAAGACCACAGTTCTCTCTTCTCCATCCAGAGACACAATCCTGAAGTTATAGATGGTTCCCGCTTGCAAATCTTGAGGGTTACATCCATAGGTGGTGTTGTCTATCTGGATGGGGTGGCACCATGCAGCCTCCGAGGTGTCACTGCTGTTGATAGGGCTAAATTTACAGGGTGGCCCCACAACTGTCCACTGGATAGACGCCGAGCGGCTGGAGACGCTGGACGCTGTCACGGTGAAGTTGCACTTCACTGGCTCGGCCAGGCCTATCTGCAAAAGCAGCAGAGACAACGTTGACGGCCGCAGCCCGGACTGCCGCCGGGTACACGTCCACAGCAAGCTCCCCAAGCCGTCTGTGCGCACCCCTTGCCCTTAGCCTCAGCCACTCCCTTTGCCCTTTAGCCGGAGAAAAGACGCACAGGGAGGCGGATGGCCTCGTTCTCCCCAGCTGCTCCTTTGACGGTAGGGTGGCTTGTCAGAGTCTGGAGGGGGTGGGGGGCGAGCTCAAAAGGGGACCTTTCTTCCCAAGGGACGGTAAGAGAGTCTGCCACCTCCCTGTCCAAGGCACACACCGGGAGGCCGGGGAGCCGAGTGGGAAGGCGGTTCTCAGCGAGGACGGCGCGCAGCCCTCGACCCCTCAGCCCACTCACCTGCCGCAGGCTCAGCGCCATCCACAAGGCCAGCTGGGCCCCGCGGCCCAGCATGGCGCTCCGTGCGGAGCCCCTGCCCGCAGAGGGCCGGACGCGGGCGGCGCGGGGTCACCTGTTGCGGGCGCAGCGCGCTCCCCTCGGGGCCGGCGACGCGCAGGGGCCACCGCGGCCGCCGCCGCTGCTGCTGCTGCCGCCGGCCCGGGCGGCGCACCGCCCTCCCCACGCGGCCATCCCGACCCGCGCCCGGCCGCGGACTTCCGCAATCACAAGGCGATTTCCTCGTCTCCGGGCCGAGGAACAATGCGCCGGCCGGGGAGGGGCCCGCCCGACGCCCACTTTCACTTTCCCGCGGCCCCGTCCTCCACCGGCCCCTCTCTCTCCAGGCCCGCACCCAGCGGCCCCTCCCCGTCTTCCTTCCTATGGTCCCCATCTGCTTTCTGCGGGATCGAGCTGGACCGCCGCACGTTCCCCGGGTCGCCGGCACTCCTCTCTCCTGAAGCCTTCGTGAGCGCCTTTGCCCTGCTCACCTCGGAGCCGTCCTTGGTTCCAGTGCGTCCCCTGGACACCAGCAAAAGAAAAAAGACCCCGAAAGGAGTGGGACCATCGTGCACCTGACCTTCGTTCTCTCCTCCCACCCCACTCACTTTCTCGTTTCTCCTGTGGAGATCGGTGTCCCCCCTAAATCCCTTGCGAACTGCAAGCGTAATCGCCACCAATGGTTCAAGCAGTTCCATCACTGCTTCATCCGCAGTCAAACACTCCATCCATAATTGCCCAACAGCAGGGAAGCCGCCTAAACTCTTGTCTGAGAAGAATACTATTCTTGGCTCAGCTCCCCACAAATTTACAAAGAAATGGCCTTTACTCAGCTCTCAGCACCAACTGTGCGCCCTTTGGAAAGCGCCTCAGGACCCAGAAGGTTCTGTGTCTGAAGGTGGGCGCTGGAAAAGCTCCCAAAGAGGGAACAGCAAAATATTTAATTGTACACAGCTGATAACAGCAAATTATTGCAACAACTTTTATAATTTTTGATTGCTCTGTGGGGCTGCCATCTCCAACAATGACCAAAAGACATGAGATTCCATATTCTAACTTTCAAATCAGTAGGAAGAACAGACTGCCTCCTTTTCAAGTAAACAAATTATGCACAAAGCTGTCTTTTTGGCTATTTTATCTCATGTATCTCCTTTATGGAAAAGTAGAAAGAAGGTAACGAACAAAAATCATTTCAAATCTTTTAGAAAACATCTATTTTAAAAATCTGTTAATGAAAAATAAAGTTTCTTTTCTTTCAAGGATTCCCTGAACTTTTAACCTGCTGCTAGACAGGAGATCTCAAATCTCTGCGGCCAGATCAGAGTTCAGATCTCCTTTGCAAGTTAGCAAACAATTTGAAAAGGTTAAACCTGAAGTATCTGTGTCTTTCCTATTTCCTTGCCCAAGTCACTGGTCTTACAGAGGAGCCTGGACTCTGTGCTGCTCCCAAGTTCAAGGGCTCTGACAGCTTGGTGTACTTTCCAGCCTCCTCAGAGATGGCCTCGGCCCCCTCCTGCTCTCCACCAGACACTGCAAGCCTATTTCAAGCTCTGGCTGCCACCAGCCTTTATGGGAGCCTTTTTGCAGCTTTATTCCTTTTCAACATTACCTTTTTCTTGCCTTGCTATATTAAGAAAATAAGTTTCTTTTACAATTTCGTCCACAGCAAAACTGGAATAGTACTTACTTTAAATATGTCACAGAGCTATTATGAATCATAAGATGACATACAGTAAAAAGAACCTCCAGAGCTGACCACCTCTCTACAACGACCATCTCCTTCAGTTGACCCTGTTTTCATAGACTGGACAGGCACCCCATGAACGTATCAGTACAGTGGACCCAGTTCTCTATGTTGACCAGTTTGTTGCAGTCCCTCAGGTGGCCAACTTACAGAGGTTCTACTGTATTTTCTTTTGATCTACCAAAGAGGAACATGGACATTTAGAATCATATCTCATTTATTATCTCCAAGGTATATGAAGAATCATAGCAACACCGTGATTGCACCAATAGTCAAAGACACCTCTTTTCCAGAGATGTGTGACTATGAGTTCTTTTTTGGTCAATCTTAAGGCTGACAACAAAGCTCTCAAATAATTACTGATCTTAAAAACCCATGAAAATTAGCATACTATGAAACAAAAGGAAGTCCTTTTGTTTGAGTCCTTTAAACTCAAGCTTTTACTGATTACATTTTTCCCTTTAAAAACAAATATGTTAATAGGAGAAATTAGAGAGGATTGTTATAAAGTCAAGGAAATATAGGACTTGGAAGAGCTGCCAGAGATGTTATGTTCTATATGAGGAGTTTGAAACTACTGTACAAAGTCTGAATACTTTGATTCGTTTTGTTCTTTGTTCTCATCTCTGGAATTCCTCAACTTCTTCTGAGTCTATTTATCTTGCATAAAGGCATTGCATTTGCTTTAGAAGTGACTGCCTTCCAGGAACTGGGATCAGCCACTCTGCACGATTTCAGGGGACAACCTCTTCTTGCCACTAGGAAATTTTTCTCAGACTACATGGGAAGGGCGAGGCTGCTTTTGATTTGACATAAGTGACAAAACAGCTTTTTAAAAAGAAATCGTCATAGTAATTAATTCACAATTATGTGATAATTAATATGATCAGTAATTAAGAAGGCACGGCTAAAAACATGGACTTTTTGAAGGGAAAGAGAAAAAGGTGGAAAAGATGAGTAAGAGGGAAGCCAAAAGGCGGCATAGGAGGAGGAGGAGGCAGTGTCCCCCAGGAAAGTGGTTATCAGAGCACAGCATTAGTACTACCTGAGAATTTCCTAGAAATGCAAATTCTAATAGCTTTTCAACAGACTTAAGGAAACAGAAATGCTGGGGGTGGAACCCACTAATCTGTGTTTTAACAAGCCCTCCTGTTCTAGTTGGTGAGAAAGAGCCACTTAAATTCCAGACAAAAGTCTCAGATTGTACCCTTACCCTGAATGAGATTTTATATTCAGGGAAGTTAATGATATCATGTTGTTCTTTTTTCTCTTACATTTTACTGAGCTGTCCAGTTATAAGAAGCTGCAAAGATAATTTAAAAGGTCTTCAACAATTTTAGAATGTGTCATTTAAGCAAATCGGTGACCTCGATAATATGTGATATACAGGGTTTGATATTTTTAGCTTCTCATTAAAAACAAAGTGCGGGCTGGGGGCAGTGGCTCACGCTTGTCATTCTAGCACTCTGGGAGGCCCACAGGAAGAGCCTGGCTAGAGGTCAGGAGTCTGAGAAGAGCCTGGGCAGCACAGGGAGACTGTCTCTACAAAAGTTTTTGTTGGAGAATTCGTGGGGAATGACGGCAGGTGCCTGTAGGCCCAGCTACGCAGGAGGCTGAGGCAGAAGCACGACTTGAGCCCAGGAGTTTGAGGTTGAAGTGAGGTCGGATCGCACAAAGCACTCCAGCCTGGGTGACAAAGTGAGATGTCGTCTCAGAAAAAAAATTGTCTGTGCTAAAGGAAAGAAGATCAGTATGCAGCAAACTTAATAAGCATTAGACATAGGCCAGTTTGATACTTGTCCTCTTAGGGAGTACTTCTGCCAAGCAAATCTCACCCTTGGCTTTTCTCCAGATATTTTTTAAAAAACAAAAGCATAGTAATCAGAGGAATGTGTCTATTCAAAACAATTATAAGACAGCAAGTCCTTTTCTAAATTTTAATTTAAACTGGCTCAATAGTACATTATGGCAAAAGTGAAGATAGTTTTAACCAGTAGATGGTGTACACATTTAAAAAGAGATATATTAAAATGTAAGGAAACATTATTTTGATAGGTAGGGTTTTTTTTTTAAGACCATCCTGTTTGGCTCGGTGCCTGTAGCTCAGTGAGTAGGGCGCCGGCTGCATACACCCAGGCTGGTGTGTTCAAGCCCAGCCTGGGCCTGCTAAACAACAATGACAACTCCAACCAAAAAATAGCCGGGCGTTGGGGACAGAGCCTGTAGTCCCAGCTACTCGGGAGGCTGAGACAAGAGAATCTCTTCAGCCCAAAGAGTTTGAGGTTGGTGTGAGCTGTGACACCACAGCACTCTACTGAGGGTGACATAGTGAGACTCTGTCTCAAAAAAAAAAACAAAAAAAAAACACTATCCTGTTTTATATTTAGAAATATAGCTTAGAATATTTATATTTCAAGGAATCTTTCTAGATAAACATTCTACAGCACAGGTGTCCAGGAAAATGGAAATAATGAAAGCAGGCAGGGCAGTACCAAGGATTAAATGGGAAGGCATGTTTTATATGTATAGTACAGTTTCTGGCCAAAGGGCTCAATAAATGTTAAGTTCTATGATCATCAGTAATGATATTCTATAATACCGTTAAAGTAAATCACAGATCCTGAGCACTCAGGGACACTGGAGAACAGCAAACTCTATGGATGCAAATATCTTTGTGTGAACATCCAAATGATAATAAATTATCATTGCTTTCCGTCTCTTACCCAAGAGAAACTCTTTCATATATCAGAACCAAAGACATTTAATGGCTGTCCATTCTGTTGGACAGGCCACATTTTTTTTTAAATACTGGAGGGGAGGAGTGGATGCATCAGATGCATCTCTAATGGTGGGTTCCATCATCCATCTCCAACACATCTCTAAGATTTCCTAGCATTTTTTTCTACATAATTTCTCTCCTATTCCCTTCCCCCACTATTTTTTTTTCATTTGGAATAAATGGGCCTTGTATGGCTTTTGTCCTAACTTTGTAACCACAAGATAGTCAAATAACCTACAACCAGATGTAACAGTGAACAAATCACTTTTCAACTTCCGTCTTTCTACTACATCTTCACTGGCACCAATTCCCACCATCTTGTCTTCATTGGCAACAATTCCCATCACCTCCTCTTCACTGGCACCAATTCCCACCACCTCCTCTTCACTGGCACCAATTCCCACCACCTCCTCTTCACTGGCACCAATTCCCACCACCTCGCCTTCACTGGCACCAATTCCCACCACCTCGCCTTCACTGGCACCAATTCCCACCACCTCGCCTTCACTGGCACCAATTCCCACCACCTCATCTTCATTGGCACCAATTCCCACCACCTTGCTATCACTGGCACCAGTTCTCACCACCTAGCCCTTAGAGGCGAGTCTACCTCACAGGAGTCTCAGCATTCATGCTTAAGGGGTGGGGAGCACTCTGCCTGGGTGAGGCTGCTCTATAGTTTGGTTTCAGGAACTAGGTCAGGATTGTCATAAACATTGATTCACCAGCCCCCCAGGACAGTTGATAAGTGAAAGAGGATTTAAGATAACATCAGCTTTAAAGGAAAAGAAAACAAAAACAATCACCCATTTCATCTCCCCTAGAAAACAATGAGTAGAGGGTTAAAGCTCTGCCTTCTTTTTATTCTGAACATTGCAATTGCTAACCGCTTACCTCTGATGAACAAATAGCACAGGCGACTTTTTTGGCTTTGATAATGAGAGCTGAACATTGTTTTAAGTCTTGGAATAAGCAGGTAATGTTGAGAAATTGAGGAGATTTTATATGTAAGAAAATACCCTGGATTTTGGCTTTTCTTTAAAAAATCTTAAGAATGAACTGGGACCCACACTCTGCCTGCCTTTTCCATCAGGTCTAATCACACTCAATTTCCTCTCCCTGCCCTTCTCTGCTGGGTGAGGCAGACAAGTCAAGTGGCATCTCAGAGATCCCTGAATGTTGGGGTTGACCCTGATCAAAGTGGAAGATCAAAGGATTTTTATCATGTTTTTAAAAAATGTACTGCTAAAACCATCAGCTAGATTATAGAAGGAAGGGTCTTGTCTCTTTATTAATCTCTTTTCACTCCCAGGTCAGGGAGACCCAGTGTCCACTTATGCATTGACATTGTAAACACTCACACCCCAGCAGGACACAGGGCTGGTCCAGTATCTGTAAATCTTACACAAAATGCACAGCAGTCTTCAGCTGCTCTAGGGCAGACCTGGAGCTCTGAGCTTAGCAATCTTCACTATCGAAAAGCTGGTGTCCACCAAGTCCATGTTCCAGATGAGCAAACCCTGTCTCCAGAGAAGAGGGCGTCCTTCTCAACAATCAGGAGGTCATTCTGGATTGCTCAGGCCACGAGGCCAAAATTCATAGCAAAGCTCACACTGGCTGTGGCCTCTCCCCTGCGTTTCCGGGCCGGCAGCACGGCCTTGCTGCACATGGGGGAGTGTTCACAGAGCCCCATGAGCAGTGGGCACTTACATATCAAAGCTGCGCACAGGAGATGCACTTGCCGGCCTAAATCTATCAGGGATCTAAAATCATAAGAGCCCTGATAGAAACATAGGTGGCTCCCACTCGCAAATGGAAGGTTCCCCAGTGGGGGCCTACCTGGGTCTAGCAAGGGCAGAATTCTGCTGCCAGCCCTGCAAGGTGTGGGAAGAATGGGAAGGGAATTTCACTCCCAAGACAGCTCCTGGCAACCATAGCTTTTCCCATTCAGTCACTTTTCATGGTACTTCAAAGCTGTTATTCTGTGAGTGGAACTTGGGAGAACAACCAACAGCAGGGGGTGAACGACATGTAAAGAAGGGGTGGTTTCCTCCAGAGTTTATCTTATCAGCACACTGATCAGCGAGGCATCCCAAGGCCCAGCCCTCCTCTCACCACCATTTCTGTCCTGGTGTTTTCTCTCCTTCCTCCACCCCTGCCTCTCCCATTCTCCCTCCCTGCCCCCCAGTCCTCGAGGAAGACGGACGTTGGGCCGCTGGCCCACCCCTAACTCAGTAGCGTCTCTTGGATTCCACCCTCTGAAAGCTTTTAAGGAAACTTCTTTTCTATTTCTTTTTAAAACTTTCATTTTGAAATAATTTCAAATTTCCAGAGGAGTTGAGAGAGTTGTACGAGGGACTTCGACACGGCCTTGCCCAGATTCACCACTTGGTCTTTGGCATTCTGTCATAGTTGTTTTATCATCCTCTTGCCTTCTCTCTCCATATATAATAGTTTTACCTGAGCCATTTTGAAACAGGTTGCGTATATCCTGAGTTAAGTGTACAATGTCAGTAAAGTTATCAAAATCAGGCAATTCACAATTGAACCAACACTGAAGCCCATGGTCCATATTTCAATAATGTCCTCCTTTTTTCTTCTTTGAGACAGTATCATTCTGTTGCCCTGGGTAGAGTACAGTGGCATCATACCTCACAGCAAACTCAAACTCATGGGCTCAAGCAATCCTCTTGCCTCACCCTCCCTAGTTGCTGGGACTACAGGCGCTCACCACAACACCCAGTTAGTTTTTCTATTTTTAGTAGAGATGGGGTCTTACTCTTGCTCAGGCTGGTCTCGAACTCCTGAACTCAAGGGATACAGCCACCTTGGCCTCCTGGAGTGCTAGGATTACAGGCGTGAGACACCCACCTGGCCCACAATAATGTTCTTTTTAGTATTTTCTGTGTTTTTTCTAGTATAAGACCCAGCCCCAAATTTAGTTATCGCATTTCTTATCCTTCTCATTTGGAACAATTCCTCAGTCTTTTAAAATTACCTTTCTGAGACTGGTCTTCTGAACGATGCGGGGGGGTTATTTGCAGAGCATTGCCCTCCATATGAACTCGTCTGATATTCCCTTATAAGATTCAAACTCTCCCTCCCCAGCAGCACTTCCTCTCTTCTCCTGCTCCATGGGCCGATTACTCAATTATTCTCCAGTGGATTGCAAACCTGAATGCACATTGGGAGATTTTCACACTACTGGTACTGAGGTCAGAGACCTCAGCAAATTCTGATTCAGTGGGTGCGAGGTATAATTTTAGAATCTTAACACAATTTTTAAAAATCTTCCCGGGTAATTTTATTTTATTTATTTGTTTTAAGAGAAAGGTGTTTGCTCTTTGTCCAGGCTGGAATGCAGTGGCACAATCATAGTTCTCTGCTGCCTCCAACTCCTGGGCTCAGGGGATCCTTAGCCACTTGAGTAGCTGGGGCTACTGGCCAGAGTCACCACCTCCAGCTAATTCAGTTTCTTTTTTAGGATACAAGGTCCCCTTCTGTTGCCAAGGATGGTCTCTAACTCCTGGCCTCAAGAGATCCTCCCTCCTCAGCCTCCTCATTTGCTGGATTCTGATGTATGAGAGGCGTTCTCTATCAGGGGCACATCTGGCCTCTCCTTGGCTCTCATGCTCTCTCCTGCTACATCAGCCCTTGCCTGAGGTAGACCTTATCTGCCCATGGAGAATGGTGTGCCAGAGAAAGACTGGCGTGTTAAAGAGCCCATTTCAACGCACATGCTGGGTCTCGTGGTTGCATTTGATTGGCATATAATTACATATTTGTCCATCAGTATATGCCGGGGAATTGGTTCCAGCTCCAGACCCATACCCAAATCCGGGCATAATCAAGTCTCACATAGTGGGTACTTTGATACTCATATATAGGAAAAAGTCGTCTTCCATATACCTGGGCTTTGAATTCCACAAGTACCATATTTTCTATCTGTATTCGGTTGAAAAAAAGCCGCTAGTCAGTGGAACTGCACTGTTCAAACCCGTGTTGTTGGAGGGTCAACTGTACGTGTTGACAAAATACCAACATGGTCTTTGTGAGCAAGAATGGAAAGCGACACAAATCACCAATGACTAAAAGTGAATGGGAGGAAAGAAGAGCCCCGGGGACGTTAACACTGGCAGGGTCCAGGTCGAGTGAACTGTGAACCACATTTATGCTATTGGCAAATTAAGAAAACTGTGTTTCCTTTCAGAATGAGGCTTGAATCAAGCTCCCTGTAAATTAGGGATTTCAGAAACATATCCCTCCCCCATCGTGTTACTCCCCTCAGGCTTTTCTGTAGCCCAGAGTCTCAGAACAGTTCATATTTTATCCCATTCACAGCAGGCGACCTAAGAGTCCTGAGGAGATCACAGAATGGTTTGATCCTTCCAGGCCTTTGCCTCAGTAAAGGGAGTATCGTCCCATTTTCAGCTCTGGCCACAGAAGAGCAGTGACAATGAGGTGTCTCCCCTGCCTACTTTGATCCAATAAAGGAGGTTCCCCAGGCTTGCAGGGGAGGCAAGGCCGGGAAGGGGAGGGGAACCGTCTCTTCATTTATTTGGAGACTCACCCTGATCTCTTTGAAGGCCCAAGGGAGGAAGCACAGGACTGTGGAAGCCCAGACCAGTCCCACCGGCTATTCATGAGCTGAGGCCCGGGCTGGGGCTGGGGAGGGGAAGAAGGAGGTGCACCTCCAGACAAGATTTATAGACATGTGGCGGTGTCAGGACCGCCTGTAGCATTTCTACTGCATGCTCAGCATTTTGTCCCTCTCAAAGCGTTTTCCCAAAATACATTGGCTCATCTGGGTGTGATGACCTTGTGAAGTAGGCAGGGTGGGAACAGCGAAACAAAACAAGAAGCCAGGATTATTTGCTGCGGCGCCTGTGGCTCAAAGGAGTAGGGCGCTGGCCCCATTTACCAGAGGTGGCGGGTTCAAACTCAGCCCCGGCCAAAAAAAAAAAAAAAAAAACGCAAAAAATAAATAAATAAATAAAATAAAACTATTGCATATTTACCAGAAATAGCAGGTGTTTTAAGCACTTTGCTTAATCAGATTTTAATCCTGTCTTAAGAGGTAGAAAAAGTACCCACAAAGTACTTCCTTTTAGAAAGAAATGAGTATGATTTGAGTTGAGTAAGGAGTAGATTTCACCACTAGGATTTGAGGCAGGTCTCTCTGTCACTAGAGCCGAAACTCTTTACCTTGGTGTGTCAAACCACCTGCATGAAGGTCATGTGGCCAAGAGTGGATCTGGATTGGGCCTCTCCTGAGAATATATTACTCAACAGAGGCTGGTCAGGTTTGAAGCCAAAGTGAAGTCCAAGGGCCACCCTTCCTCCCTGTGGAGTCCACCTCACCAATCTAACTCTTCCTCCTAGACCCTACTGCTCCGAGTCTCGGCATGGTGGCTCACACTTGTAACCTCAGCACTTTGGGAGGCTGAAGCAGGATTGCTTGAGGCCAGGAGTTAGAGACCAGCCTGGGCAACAAGAAAGACCCCATCTGTACAAAAATACAAATTTAGTCAGGACTGGTGGTACACACCTGTAGACCCAGTTACTTGGGAGGCTGAGGTGGGAGGGTTACTTCAGCCCAAGAGTTTGAGGTTACTGTGAGCTATGATGATGCCACTGCATTCTGGCCCAGGGTGACAGAGTGAGATCCTTTCCCCAAAACAAACATAAAAAGTATCTGTGAGACTCGAGGCCTTGTTAAAACACAAATTTTGGGGGGCCCTACACACAGAGTTTCTCATTTAGTAGATAGAAGGCAGGGCCCCAGGAGTTGCATTTCTACTAAGTTCGGGGCCTTGGGTCTGTACTTGCAGAACAACTGATGCAGATATTTCCTGACTCATGCTATAGACAAGCTTCCTGTCCCACCAACTTTCCCTTGCACAGACCCACACGGCCACATAATACTATTTATAAAGGTGGTAACAGTAACTGCAGCAGCTAACATTCATTAAAGTATTTCATATGAGTCCTCAGACCTAGCTAGATCTGAAGTGGCTAAAAAAGACAAAACATAACAAACTATGTTACTATTTTCCAGGCACTCCCTACTCAGGCAAATGATGTGTGTTCGTTCATTTATTATTCTGGGTTGGAGTGGTGGGGGTAGGAGAGAGACACACAGAGTGTTGACTAAGTACTGGCCGTGAATGTGGCTTTCCAAAGCCAGAGCCCCCAGAGGGGCAGGTAAGGCTGTGAGAAAAGGGAAGGAAAAAGAGAAAAACAGGGAAATGTTTGATCCCCAAAGAGTCAAGATTGGACGACTTTGCAATAGCGCTAATGAAGAGTGATTGCTGGATTTGAAATCATCACTTCCTTGGCATTTACCTTTGTTACCAGGCATCTGTGTCACAGAATAGGCGGCTAGATGTTCAGGGATGAACGTGTGTGTATGTGTGTCGTGTGTGTGCACATGTGTGCACGTGTGTGCATGTGTGTGTGCACGTGTGTGCATGTATGTATGTGTGTGCGTGTGTGTGCACGTATGTATGTGTGTGCGTGTGTGTGCATGTATGTATGTGCATGTGCCTGCATGTGTGCACATGTGTGCACGTGTGTGCACGCACATATGTGCATGTGCCTGCATGTGTGCACATGTGTACACGTGTGTGCACGTATGTATGTGCATGTGCCTGCATGTGTGCACGTGTGTGCACGTATGTATGTGCATGTGCCTGCATGTGTGCACGTGTGTGCACATATGTATGTGCATGTGCCTGCATTTGTGCACATGTGTACACGTGTGTGCACATATGTATGTGTGTGCATGTGTGTGCACGTGTGTGCACGTATGTATGTGCATGTGCCTGCATGTGTGCACATGTGTGCACGTGTGTGCACGTATGTATGTGTGTGCGTGTGTGCACATATGTATGTGTGTGCACGTGTGCACGTATGTATGTGTGTGCACGTGTGCACGTATGTATGTGTGTGCACGTGTGTGCACATGTGTGCACGTGTGTGCACGTATGTATGTGTGTGCGTGTGTGCACATATGTATGTGTGCACGTGTGGTCATGTATGTATGTGCATGTGCCTGCATGTGTGCACATGTGTGCAGGTGTGTGCACGTATGTATGTGTGTGTACGTGTGTGCACATATGTATGTGTGCACGTGTGCACGTATGTATGTGTGTGCACATGTGTGCACGTATGTATGTGTGCGTGTGTGTGCACGTGTGCACACGCATGTATGTGCATGTGCCTGCATGTGTGCACATGTGTACACGTGTGTGTACGTATGTATGTGTGTGCGTGTGTGTGCACGTGTGTGCACATATGTATGTGCATGTGCCTGCATGTGTGTACATGTGTACACGTGTGTGCGTGTGTGTGCACGTGTGTGCACGTATGTATGTGCATGTGCCTGCATGTGTGCACATGTGTGCACGTGTGTGCACGTATGTATGTGTGTGCGTGTGTGTGCACGTTTGCTCTTCTTGCTAGTCATTTCACGTTGGGTAAATCTTTAACCTCTTTCAGTTTAGCTAACCAAAATCCAGAGCCAGCGATGCTGTCGCAGCTTCTGCTGATACTGTGGTAGATGGTTCAGCGGCCACAGTCTCCTCCCGCCCAGAGGGTATGCCCCTCTGCAGCGTGACTTTTCAGCTTTCCCCATCAGAAGGTGGAGTCTATTTCCTTGCCCCCTGGATGTGGCCTGGC
>CAUYRH010147435.1:0-46907 GCA_963574655.1 Perodicticus potto | reverse complement strand
GACATGCAGAAGACTGAACCTGGACCCAAACCTTTCACCATTAACTAAAATAGACTCTCACTGGATCAAGATTTAAAGTTAAGACCTGAAACTATAAAAATACTAGAAGAAAGTGCAGGGAAAACTTGAAGGAATCAGCTTGGGTGAATATTTTATGAGGAGGACTCCCCAGGCAATTAAAGCAGTATCAAAAATACATTACTGGGACCTGATCAAACTAAAAAGCTTCTTCACAGCCAAGAACATAGTAAGTATAGCAAGCAGACAGCCCTCAGAATGGGAGAAAATATTTGCAGGTTATGCCTCCGACAAAGGTTTAATAATCAGAATCCACAGAGAACTCAAACGTATTAGCAAGAAAAGAACAAGTGATCCCATCTCAGGATGGGCAAAAGACTTGAAGAGAGACCTCTCTAAAGAAGACAGGGGCACAGCCTACAGACACATGGAAAAAATGCTCACCATCCTTAATGATCCGAGAAATGCAAATCCAAACTACTTTGACATAGCACCTAACTCCACTATGATTAGCCCCCATAACAAAATCCCAAAACCAGAGATGTTGGTGTGGATGTGGAGCAAAGGGAGTACTTCTACACTGCTGGTGGGAATGCACACTAATACGTTCCTTTTGTTTGGAGAATACTTAGAGATCTAAAAATTGACCTGCCATTTGATCCTATAATTCCTTTACTAGGTATATACTCAGAAGACCAAAAATCACATTATAACAAAGACTTCTGTCCCAGAATGTTCATTGCAGCCCAATTCATAATTGCTAAGTCATGGAAGAAACCCAAGTGTCCATCTATCCACAAATTGATTAATAAATTGTGGTACATGTATACAATGGAATATTACGCAGCCTTAAAGAAAGATGGAGACTGCCTCTTTTGTATTCACATAGATGGAGCTGGAACGTATTCTTCTTAGCAAAGTATCTCAAGAATGGAAGAAAAAGTATCCAATGTACTCAGCCCTACTATGAAGCTAATTTATAGCTTTCGTATGAAGGGTACAACCCAACTATAGCACAAGAATATGGGGAAAGGGGCAAGAGTAGGGAGGGGAGGGGGGAGGTAGGTGGAGTGAAGGTAATTGGTGGGGCCACACCTACAGTGCATCTTAGAAGGGTACAGTCAAAACTTACTAAATGAAATACAAATGTAATACAAATGTCTTCATATAATTAATAACTGAGAAAATGCCAGGAAGACTATGGTAAATAGTTTGATGAAAATGGTTCAGATTGTAGAAGAAACCAGCACATTGTACCCCCTTGAATGCACTATTGTACACAGCTATGATTTAATAATAAAGACAATTAAAAAAATAAAAAAATGTTAAGTGGTTGGCCTAATGTCACACAACTGGCAAATGACATAACTGAGATCCAGTTCTACGGTGACCTGATTCTAATGCTCAGTTGTTTCCCCTCAGTCGTACCACCTTTCTGACCCCTCGTCTGTGTCAGTGTGGAAGGTCAGACTCCTTTTTCCTATTGGTCTTAACTTCATTTTTCTTACATATTATTACATATGGACTGCTGACTGACATACAGTAAGCACTCATTACTTGAATGTAAGTTCTTTTAAAATTTTATTAAAAGGATTCTACCTGTGAGTATATGTGAAAAAATTTAATCAGATGATGGTACCTTAAAACATAGGAGGAGAGAAATAGTGTGGTTTTATGAATAATGTATTCAACATGAATAAAGAGACCATCTGTAGTTTTTCATGTTAAATAATTGTCACCCAATAAAATTTCAGAGGTTTAATCTTATTATCAGAACAAATAAAATAATTTTATTTAAATTTTATCACCTTTCTTACCGATGACTTTTATATTCTAAATTATCTTTTGGATCCCAACCTTGTTTTAAAAACCGAAATATTTCCACCAAACATAACATATAAATCCTCTCCCTGTCTTCTCACTTTCTGATGCTTCTAGCATGAGGAAAAATTAAATGAAGAGTAGGAAATTCTTAGAGGAAAAATTCCTACAACTCAGTACAATATTCTAGGGCAGTGATTTTCAACTGGTGTGCCATGAAAAATTTTAAAGATCATTAATTAAATTATTTTGAAAAATTCAAAGCACAATAAATATATCCCTTTTTTTGCTCTTTTTTCAGATTAACATAATTTAAGTGTGCCATGGAAATTTAACTGTAGGTTCAAGTATGCCATGAGATAGAAAAGGTTGAAATACACTCTTCTATAGTGTATAAGGAAGACATTCTTCTCTTACAACTAATATTTTGAAGGTTTGAAAGGCTAAAAAAGGACAAAGTATCCAGATACCAGGTACTAATATAAGTACCAGTAGATAACTAGGTTCTGGGAATCTTAAATCATCTAATTAAATATCCTCACTTTACATTTCAGTAAATCACAGAAACTATTTGCAGTGTCTTTGGTCACACAGCTGGTATTATTCAATGGAGACTTAGGTTCCTCTGATCCAACAAATCAGGTATCTTGTTTTGCCAGAATCAGATTGGTACCAAGAACGTGATAAAGGTGATTCTGGGGCTGGGGTCATAAACACAAACACCTGAAGGGATGATTCAGGTAAAGCAAATGAGCGGAGGTGGCTGAGGCTAGACCACAGCCGGTGAAGTGGACTGTGATAGTTTGAGACAAATGTGTGTCATGCACTGTTGATTCTCACCCATACCTCATTCCTGATTTGATAATAGAACCTGATTTTGTTTCAGCGATATTTTCCCCAGCCCTGGGTGAGAAGAATTGATGTAAATGAATGATAGTAATCCCATTGTCCTTTGCTGGCAGCTAGGTGCCCATGTGACTCAGCTCTAGCCAATAAGAATTAAGGAAAGACAATAGGTGGCTTCTGGAAAAGGTTTCTCTTCCTGAAAAACAAAGAGATGGGCAGAGAGCACTTCCGTTTATGACTCCTCTCCCTCCTCACTCACATGATAAGGGATTAACAAAAACAACAGCAACAAACAACCATTGAGAATGGCAGCAAAAGATTGAAGATACCACTGTGAAGCTCTTGAATGAAGCCCAGGCAAACCCCATTCAGACTCTTTGTTGAGGGGTAGTAAATGTGGGTCAAGCTTGTGTTACCTCCAGCAGACGCATTCCTAATGGCTCTATGAGTTGCCTCATTTTCCGATAAGCTAGAACGCTGGATTTTTTAATGTGAAATTACCTGTTTTTAAAATGTTGGCTACTGACCAGTTATTAAAACGTTACACATAATTGATGAAGTATACCTTCAGGCCAAACAACTGTAATTCTTGAGAGCTGTGTGCATCAAGTTTGTAAACTCTATCCTAACTTAACTACCCCTTTTGCTAGCTGATCATGTAGAAAAGTCATAAAAGCTCAATCAAAAAGCAATCATTATGTCAGCACTAAATCCTGCAGACATAATAAGCCAGATTTGTCTTCCTAGACTCAGGAAGGAAAGGAATGGCTTCTCCACAAAACTTGCCTTGGATTTAAAAAGAAAGTTGAATTATTCAGTCAGAGAGAGGATTGGATCTGTTCAGGCATTTCAAAGGATCTGTTTTCCAAATTGATTTGTCATTCTTCTGATAAGATCTCAGAAGCTGATTGCAGAGCTACTTAGAACTCAGGATCCATGCAACCCTCCTCAAAAGAGGACAAAATAAGGCTCTTACATCAATAATCAAACCAGAGACCTGCTGCTCCTCTCATGTTTTTTGTATGGCTTCAAATACCACCCCAAAGTGGAATAAAAATAGCAGCAGTGGTATTAACAACAACAACAGCAGCAATGGCCTCCATCCAACCTGAGCATCGAAACAGATCTCTGCTGTTTTCGTGTTGGTAGATTGCGCTCCTCTGCTCCATATGGTACTGATGAAACTGTAAATCCCAGGGTCTTGCCTACTTCATACATGCAGGGGAAAGCCAGATCTGGCCCAAGTCTGGCTACTCATCTTCCTGAGTGATTGGCATGGGCGTGTGATGCTGCAGGGAAAATGAGAGTCCCTTGTTAAGAGATAATACGTGGACACAGAGGCATAGTCTGTTTCTGCCTGCAGTACAATGCATCTGTACTGTAAAGACTGCTGTGCATACCAGGCACCATCTAACCATCACAATGACTAAAACCTGTCTGCAAAAGAAGCCAAGTGATTTATGTGTATCCTAGAGCTGGGGACAGAAAGAGAGCCCAGACATTAGTACTTAAATACCTCGATCCAATTGTGCCTGAAAGAATCACATGCATTGCATGTTTCAACTAAGTAAGCAGTGGATTCTTGGAGAAATACTGTTAAAGAATCAGAACAAAATATGCAGTGAGTATGGAACAATTAAATGTAAACCACAGTTGACTGCAAAGGATGGAGGTAGGGCTATTTTGATCCATATATGTAGTACCTATTAGAAAATTTTTAAGGGAAATAAGAGGAGTATTTTTAGGAACCAAAACAAAAAGAAAGAAATAATGCAGTAAACCTCAAACCTCTGATTTTTATTTTTGACAAGTAACCCTATCTTGAATTGTCTGTCTTCTCTTTACTCTATTTTTCATCTCTAACTCCAAATAAGATGTGCTCTTTGCAGACAGAATACACAGAAGCTCCATGGACAGGCTTTTGCAGGTCAGGAAAAAATCTTTCTCTTTCTCAAATCTTGTTCCTTGTTCATTATTAATAAATAATGTCATTTGTCTGATATGGAGGAACAAATGTGTTATCCATTCAGAATATAGACTTTAGGATCAAGTAGATTTTGTTTGAAGTCGCTCAGCTCTATTCACACATAGCTAACTGCAATAATACATAAATAAATTACACAAACCCCACGAGCTGCAATTTTTTCAGGAGTAATACAGGTTTTTGTGAGCACTGCACAAGATATTATGTGTAAAAGTGTGTGACATAATGCTGTGCATGTTTTATAAGCTCAGTCGGTTGGTGTGTGACATGCAAGTCCTTTCTTGCTCTGAGGTATTCTCTCAATCCCTTCATTCTTTTGTCCTGTGATTTCTCTCTTTACCAAAGTTTTCTCTGACCGTATCTTATTTGTTTCCCTCCCAGAATTACAGCTTGATGGAGAACACATTACCTGATGGAGGCATGTTTCCAAAATCCCCTTCCCAGATTTATACCTTACACTCCCAACTTTTATCTCCAATCTCTTCCTTGACATTTCCACTTAGATGTCCAAAAAGCACATCAAACTTAATGCAGACCAGCAGAACCTTGATTTTCTCCATACCTTCAAGCATATTCTTTCCTGAACTTCTCCATCTGAGAATATGGCACCACCATCTAATCCCATGCCCAAAATATTTTGTTCTTTTGATTCATTTTCCATAATCAAGTCTTCAGCAAGTCCTACTGACACTATCTCTTAAACAAATTACACACTCCATATGCTTCCCTTATTACCAATGCTATCATCCTAGTTCAAGCCACCATCACTTCTATATTGTCTCCTAACGTCCCAACCCATATATTATTGAGGTCACAATCAGCCTAAACTGGTTACTGTAAGATATTTCTGAAAAAGACCACACTAATCTCTAACATAAAGACTTTTTTCCTTGATACCTTCAAAATCATACCTCAATCTTGAATGCATTGCAAACTAGAAAAGATAAAGCACTGCCTCGTGAATTTTCTCAATGCAGGACAGTCTAGGTTCTTGAGAATCAGGAATGTGAGCGTCAGTCTGGAAAACATAAGCTGACATCATCTGGAACCAGGTCATATAGTTTTTCAACCTTAGCCACTATTCTAGGGTTATTTTCCCATCCCTGCAACACCAGGAGGTAGACTGGGCTTTTTAAGCTCATGAGAAGGGAATTTAGTGAATTAATTAGACTCAATCGGTCACTGCTCAAAGCCCTAAAAGAAAAGGAAGCAATTAAACTCAGCTTTCTATTGCTTGAACACAACAAAAGCATTTAGGCTACTGGATTACTAGGCACAGAATTTTGACAATTATATTGTCCTTTAGGAACAATAATGTTCAACTCTCTGGAGCCTCAAAGTATCGGTCCAAATAATGTCAAGCAAATGCTTTTAAAGCACAAAAATTCAACAAGCTTCCCACATTTTCTCATAAATACTCCACCCCTACCCCTCTTTGCCTATTCATAGAAAGAAATTTCTGGAGTCTAAGGGTAGCCTTTAACTGGGATCATTTTCTCCTTACTCACAAGTTAAGTGAAGCCTATGGTTGCCAAAATTCCAATATTGTTAGCCACAGTCTTTTTCAGAAGACTAAGTGAAGAACTCAGAATATTAAATTAGGGATCACCCCTAGTATGGAAAAGGGCATAGTCAAGAGTAATCTTTTACATTCTGAAATACATGAAATTCCAAATGTTTACTATTCATTAAATGAAGACTCTACCCCCTTTTTGTTAATCATAATGTGGGGGTTAGGACACAAACTCTGAAATCAAACAGATTCTGGGTCTACCATTTAATAGCTGAAAAGACACAAAAAAATCTGATCTGCAAATGAGACTAATATTTGTTCCTAGTTTAGAGGATTTTCTTAAGATTAAATGAAATGTAAAGCCCATATGTACTTAGAACAATAATGCATAATAATCACTCAACAAATGACAAATTACATAATTATCATCCATGTCTGGATAATAATTCAACATAATACAGGTTAAAGAATAAAATAAAACAAAAATAAAAATAATGAAATAGAAATTTGGTTACTCACATAACTTATAAATCTGGCAAATTATCAGGTTAAGATATAACTGGATCCAAAAACTCAATTTGTATCATCACATATCTGAGTTCCCTTTCATAGCTTATATTTTACTCTTGGATAGAAAACCACCCTTTTAAATAAAACCCATAAACCTATCACATACAAGGATGGGAATCCTACATCCCTCTTCTAGTTGTTGTGATTCTATCTGTCAAGACCTGGGTCACCTCCCAGCCCAGAAACAGTGTAATAGAGCAAACTGCACTTGAATTCTGTCATATAAGAGTGAAGAAATAGTCTCCCAAATAAAACCAAAATACAATTAGCACAAGCAGGAGGAATGGGAGCAAGAAAGGCAAAGGTAGAAGATGTTCACTCAAGTCCCCAGGGGTTAAAACTGGCTTGAGATGTATAAAGTCCAAGAAAGATAAGTGATTCATCATGTAGAAACAGACATGAAGATGATTTTGAAGATGATGCAAAGAAAAGAGGGGAGGAGAGCGGGGAATTGGTAAGCTCGCACCTAATGGGCACAATTGAAGAGGGTGAACAGCACAAGGGCGCAACTTGACCATTACCTAACAAACACACTCTTACCTAATCATTTGTAACCTCATGTTAATCTGATATAAAATACATACATATATTATTTTTTTAAAAAATCCCCTTTATCTAAAAGTCACTCTTTATTCTAAATTCATTCTAAATACAATGAGTCGAATAAATAGTCTTCAGACTATTCTAAATTACTTTCAAGGCTGTGATACTATTGCTAGCCACATACAGGATGACATTTCACAGTTCAGTTAAAAATCACTTCTAAAGATAGAAAAGTCTGAAAAGACTGTTCAACCTGTGGAAAGAAAGGTTGCAGCCTGTATCTCTGTGCACACTCTTTATTTAGTTCTCAATCCTGAAAAGAAGGTATCATTGCATGTTGATTATTTTAGATGCTTGGGACCGGAAATGGTATGGATTTTGGATTTTTTTCAGTTTGGGGGATATTTGCATTACACTTACCAGTTGAGCATCCCAAATCTGAAAATCTGAAATTCGAAATGCTCCAGTAAGCATTTCTTTTAAGTGTAATGTCAATGCCCAAAAGTTTTAAGTTTAGAACATTTCAGATTTCATATTTTCAGATTTAGGATGCCTCACCTGTGTCACCATTTTACCGAGGAGGAAATTGAGGCTCAGCAAATTTAAGTAAATTAATTACTAAAATCATGTGAGTGTGAATATGGCCCATTGTATTTCTAATCCAAATTTGACTCCAAAATTTATTACTTTTCTCAGCAAGAGCTTTAGATATCTTCCTCCTTTTTTTTTCTTTTTTTGCTCTTTTCCCCATATATGAAAAGCTTTATAAAGGAGATACTGATCCTGAATAAATCTGAGCATCTTCATACTGATATGATCTTTCATAATGATATCAAATACAGGTGAAAAAGCAACCTCAAAAGTGGCTGACGCTCTGCCACTAACAAACAGCCACCTCTTTCAGATTGGAATGTCTCCTCTATCTCAGCCAAGGGCAGTTGCTTTTAAAACATCTGAGAAAAATCCTTTCAGTCATTTTAAGTCAAGCATGAGTAAGAAAGCAGACATCATCCATTTCACAAAGATCTTAACTGATATTTTTTATACTCATACTACTGTAGAAATTCTAGCCTTCATGATAGCTAACATGAGATGGGTGGAGGTTATGGTTTACTTACGTCTGGCTGCTTTCAGAATTTTCTCCTTCATTTTTTTTTTTTTTTTTTTTTTTTTTTTTTTTGAGACAGAGCCTCAAGCTGTCACCCTGGATAGAGTGCTGTGGCATCACAGCTCACAGCAACCTCCAATTCCTGGGCTCAAGCGAGTCTCCTGCCTCTGCCACCCAAGTAGCTGGGACTGCAGGTGCCCGCCACAACGCCTGGGACATTTTTTTGGTTGCAGCCGTCATTGTTGTTTGGCGGCCGGGCTGGATTCGAACCCGCCAGCTCAGGTGTACGTGGCTGACACCTTAGCCCGTTGAGCCACAGGTGCCGAGCCTATCTCCTTCATATTGCCTTTAGTTAAGTTAATTATGATGTGCTTGGGGGATGTCATATTCAGGTTGAGTCATGCTGGGGTTATGAAACTGTCTGCTATCTGAATTTCGGAGTCTCTTGGTTTGTCTGGAAAGTTCTCTTTCATAATCTTATGAAGAAGAGACTCTGTGCCTTGTGAAAACACTTCATTGCTTTCAGGTATCCCTATAAGGCAGATATTAGTTTTCTTCAAATTATCCCAGAGCTCTCTGAGAAAGTGATCTGTTTTTTCCCTCCATTTCTCTTCCTCTTTGGAAGTTTGGGAGCATTCGAAAGCTTTGTCTTCCATGTCAGAAATCCTTTCTTCTGCTTGCTCCATTCTGTTACTGAGGGATTCTACTGTATTTCATAGATCTTTGAGGGCTGCAACTTCTTGTCTCAATGTGTCAAAATCTTTGGTCATTTTTGTCTTTGAATTCGTTGAGTTCTTGAGACATCGTCTGGATTACTGCTTGAAATTCTAATTCCATCTTTTCCTCCATTCCGCTGATCTTATTTTCTATCCAGATTCTGAATTTGATTTCTGACATCTTAGCCATTTGCTTGCACAAGGGATCTTGTGCTGTAGCTGTCTTGTCGTTCCTTGGCGGAGTTGATCTACTCTGATTGCCAGAGTTTTTCTGTTAATTCTGCCTCATGATTGTTTTTCACCATTGCCTGTGACCGCCCTCAGAATTGGGGCAGTGTCTCTCCAAGATTAGACCCCAGAAGGATCACTCTGTTGTTGCTGGATCTTTGTAGGGAGTGACCCTGTGTAGGTCCTCTGGAACTGCCGCAACCAGGGAGTGCTGGCTGGGGGAGCAGCTCCGGAATGTGGCATGCCTGGATCCAGCAGCAGGGTGTGGGATGTTGTACATGGTTCTGGGAGTGACTGGCACCTGATGGCCTTGGCAAAGCAGTCTATGGCTGGGAGGAGGGCTCTGGAGGGAGGGCATGGGTCGCGCAGCCTCCAGTGTCCCTGGCCAGACTGGTGGACCCGGTGTGGAGGCAGAGAGGATATGGGAAGATGCGGGTTGTGTGGTACCCGGAGTTCCTGGCCAGGATGGGCAGGCAGAGGCCCAGCGGGTGTGGGGGTGCAGGGCTGTGTGGTTCCTGGCAGAGTCCCTGGTCACGGTGGGCAGGGGGGCACAGAGCAGAGCCATGTGGGGTCCCAGAGGAGTCCCTGGCTGTGGCAGGCAGTGGGCAGAGGCCCAGCCGGGTGCGGAGAGGAGCCACGTGGTTCCAGGCCGAGTCCTTGGCCTGGGGCAGGCAGGGGCTCAGCGCAGTCCCCAGAGTCTCTTACCTGGCAGGGCGCTTGGTCTGGCAGACAGGCAAGGTGGGCGCTGCTCAAGCCCTCCTCCCTCAGTTTCAGCTGGGGTCAGGCTTCTGGTTTGACAGGTAAGGGGGAAAGGGTGTACTGGAAGTTCAGAATGGCAGAAGACTTCAGTTTAGTTCAGTTTTTCTGCCTGACACTTGGTTTCTTGGAGTCACAATTTGCCTCAGCAGAGGTGACCTGCAGTTATCACTTCTCTCTTGGCGGTCTCCCAGTCTTCGGCTCAATTGGGCAGTTTCCTTCCTTTTGGACAGGAGCCTCTGTTGGAAGCTGCTTCTAGTTGGCCATCTTGCCCCGCCCTCCCGTCCTTTGTGCTTTTGAGGACAATAACAGACTATAGGGTACAATATTGCTCTAAGAAAGAAGATATCCTTAGTTGGGATAAAGCACACCTTGACCATATGACCAACCAAAGATCCAAAAGGGTAAAATATTACTCAAAAATCTCAGAGGTGATTAGTGCCTTTAAAAAGGTGGCATTCTCTAGGGTACTAGGCAACATGCTAAGAGGAATAAGTTGTCAATGCCAGAGTGAATTTAATCAGAATTTGAATCTCAGCTCTTTTGTCCACCAAGAGTGATACATTATATACTGACATGGTCTTTGAGCCTCAGTTTCCTCTTTAATATGAAATGTTTGAAAAATTACATAGCCTAACACATAGAATGTGTATACTTTCACACATGTCTATATTTTTCGACAGTGAAATGCCCATTATCAACATGGTTGAGCCAGAATTCAATGCCTAGGAGTGCTTTACTCTAAATTCACTACATTCATGTAAGAGCAACCATGCCACAAATAAAACCTTTTAGAATGGTTTAATATCTACATAGTCACAGAGATGATTCACTTGAAAAACCCATTAGCATTACATTAGGACCTACAAATTAGTACTTTTTTCACCAGTTACACTAAAATTTTCTTTCCATCTTTTGAGAAATACTCACAAGGTGGCAAAATTAGAGCTTATTTAATTCGAAGATTTTTGATTCTAAATGTGTGCAGAATTAGAAAACAAAGGCAGATGATAGGTTGATGGATAGATAGGCTGTGATAGATCTGGAATTATCAGAGTTAAGTAATCTTTTATAGCCATATAGCACTTTACAGGTTGCCATCCATCTTTTAAAAAATTTAAAAATTCATTTTACAAATAATTATTGCATGTCTACTGTGCCTATTATGTGTCAAGAATTTGGTATTAAACACAAAAAGACAAAACACCCTACCCACATTCAGTTGAAGTCTCAGTAGACAAGGAAAAATTTCATAAAAAATGAGAAAATTGATTGTTATAAAACAGATGGTAGATAAGTACTGTGGTGCAAAATAAAAGAAAGAGGATAAGGATTGCTGGAAGGCATTGCCATTGAAAATATGGTAGCCTAGGAGGATACTCCAAGGTGATATTGAAGCAAGGACCTGAAAGAGTTAGATCAAGAGTGTTCTAGGCATAGGCAGCAGTAAGGACAAAGGCCCTGGAACAGAGACAAAGCTGTGGTACTGTGTTCCAGGAAAAGCAAGGAGGTTAATGTAGCTGGGGAAAATGAGCACAGGACAAAGACACATGGCAAGGGCAGATTATGAGGGCATTGCCAGCCTTGGTGAGGGCATTGGCTCCTAGTCTCAGTAGATAAGAAAGTTAGGACAGAGAAGCAGCATGGTCTGATGGATGCTTTGGATCACTCTGGTTGCTGGGTTGAGAACAGATAGGTGATGTGCGTAGAAAGAGGAAGTACAGAGGAAGAGATACCCTAGAGTCGGAGTGAGAGATAATGTTGGCTTATCGTATGGTAGCAATAGTGGAGCTATAAGAAATCATGTGATTCTAGAAATATTTTGAAGATAGAACCAACAGGATATGCTTAGAGGAGTGGAGTAAAAGAAAATGAGGAATTGGAGGTGACTCTAGACTTTTTGGGTGGGGCTACCAGAAGGAGGAAGCCATGTACGTAAGTACTATGAATTGGGGAATAAGGAGTTTGGAGACTTATTGAATTTGAAATACCTTTTAAATGGACAAGGAGAGGTGCCATAGAGACAGTTGTTTAGAAGCCTAGATTTCAGAGCAGAGGGTCAGACAGAGATTTAAATTTGAGGATTGAGACTTGAGCTCTGGGGTGTCCAGTGTTCATGGGGAATCAGCACTAACAGTCCACTGGGCTTTCTTTACGACCCACAAACATCTCAGACTTTGTATTCTCCCCAAATGGGTTCTCTCCTGCATAGCATTTCTCTGCAGAGGTGAAGGAAAGGCCCAGATGGGAAGCCTCCCTATTGAAGGATGTTTTTGGACAAGACACAGGTGAATAAAAGGCATCTATGTTTACTGCAGCCTGCGTTCATGTTGCCACCACCTTAGCTCCCCTTATCTTGTGGATAACAGAGGGAAAGAGACCTGTTTATTTGGGGCTTGCAGATAAGAAGGCAATAACACCAGTCACTCAGCCCCGTTCTCCCACCCTGACACTCAGGACTGGGGGATGCTTGGAGCCCTGGGTACTTTTCCACCAGAGAAGTGCTTAATAGTGGATGTGGTGATTAAAACTCTTTGAAGATGACTCAGCTGCTCTGGTCTTCTGCCAAACTCCTGTTCAAGAGGGACTTGAAGGAGACTCCAGATGGGAGGATGGAGCACCTGCATCAGGAATGTTCTATGGTCAAGACTGCCACCTTTAACAGTATTTTTGTTTGTTTCCTCCTGGTTCATCCTCATAATAATGGCTCATGCTTCTCCTGCACTCATTGTGCCATCCTTATAGATGAGAAAGAAGGCACAAGTTAGGTAACTCACCCAAGGCCATTCTGAGCCTATGCTCCTGGCCACTCCAGGCTCTTCCTTTTTCCTTTCTGAGCAGAATTAGAGCTTTCCTGGTGCCTCCAGGAAGGGGGATGTTCTCATCAGAAACTCAAAGTTCTTCTTCCTCTCTTTCTTCCTCCTTAGACTCTATCAGAAAAGAAGAGAGGTCATGGTAATGGCTCAGCTGCTCACTACTTTTTTGGAAAAAGCCAAGTTCCCAAGGGAAAAGGGCAAAGCAAAACTTCCTAATATATTTGACCTATATAAAGCTGCCTTTGATATATAATAGAATTGAAGCCACAAACCTGCTTGTATTTTAGATCCAACTCTAGTTAACATGACTATGCTTCTTTTCTTTCTTTTTTTTTTTTTTGAGATAGAGCCTCAAGCTGTCACCCTGGATAGAGTGCCGTCACATCACAGCTCACAGCAACTTCCAATTCCAGGGCTCAAGCGAGTCTCTTGCCTCTGCCTCCCAAGTAGCTGGGACTACAGGCGCCCGCCACAATGCCCAGCCATTTGTTTTTCGGTTGCAGCTGTCATTGTTTGGCGGGCGCAGGCTGGATTTGAACCCGCCAGCTCAGGTGTACGTGGCTGGCGCCTTAGCCCGCTGAGCCACAGGCGCCGAGCCTTCTTTTCTTAAGAGGAAAAAAAACAATGTAGTCTCTGGATAAAAGAACCTCTATGTTAAGCTTGATACACATTTCAACATCATATCTCAACAGCCCAATGTATATATTAATAATTGCTGTCAGAAACAGATTTTCCGAGATAAGAGTATCATTTGCCCTTGGAAACTGCACAAGGAATGCAGGGCCTCCTGGCTGTGACTCCACACCTTGTCTGTCACCACCAGCCCTGAGCTGAGCTGTACTCTTTCCGCATGCAGAGTAAAGTATGATTTTTATCCCCCAAAAGAACATTGTTTCTTATAAATCAATGTATTTATAAATCCAGGAGATACAGACACATCTGCTCATATTTATACCAATTCTGTTGTGGCTGTAAAATTGCATATGCTATTTTGATGAAAATTTATCTTAATGTCATTACCAACCTGAGTAATCATGTGATAATTGCCTGATTTCCAAGTAACTGGGCAAAAATGACATTTAACATTTTTTTAAGTTACTTTTTTTAGATTCATGACTTCAATAAAATATTATGCTGTTTACTTTCCTAAATTGAAGCCAAAGTAATATATATTCAAGCTACTCAGGTGTCTCTGCTTCTAGAGAAAATAATTGGCTTTATCTTTTTTTTTTTTAAGTTTTAGTAAATCATAATTGTGTACATTGGTGCAATCATGGGGCACAATGTGCTGACTTCTTATACAATCTGAAATATTTTCATTGAACTATTTAACATAGCCTTCATGGCCTTTTAATCACTATATGAAGACATTTATAGTCTACATTTAGTAATTTTCATTTGTACCCTTGTAAGATGCACCATAAGTGTGATCCCATCAATCACCTTCCCTCCACCGATCCTCCCCTTCCTCTCCCTTCCCTTGCCCCCCTCCCCATTTCTTGTGCTATAACTGGGTTTTAGCCTTCATACGAAAGCTATAGATTAGCTTCATAGTAGGGCTGAGTACATTGGATACTTTTTCTTCCATTCTTGAGACACTTTGCTAAGAAGAATATGTTCCAGCTCCATCCATGTAAACACAAAAGAGGTAAAGTCTCCATCTTTCTTTAAGGCTGCATAGTATTCCATAATAAATTCCACACCAAATTCTAAGAACATCTTCGTTCTTCTCATGTCATGTATCATTTGTATTATATTAACATACATACTTATACACATACAAATAATTATATATTAGTAGTACAAGCAGGCATGTAAATGTAATACATTTAGTTATTTGTGTGTAATCATCTTCTTTCCCCCTTAGTTTCTAAGGTGTGTGAGGGCACCTTGAATCCCTGAATCATCCTTTATCTTCCACAACACTCTGTATCACTGCTCAATTACAATTTAAATATAGTTCATCAGTGAAGGAATGAGTTGATGAATGCGGAAGTAAGTGACTGAGGCCATGAAGATCACTTAAGCCAGGGGTCAAGTTCATAGAGGTCACCCCACGCAGGATGCAATGGTCAAGTCTGCCATGTTTAGGGAGTTACACAAGGGTCAATAAAGCAGGGACAGCCAGGACAGCCCTGAGCAGGCAGTTCAGTCCTGACATTAGGCTAATTCTGGTCTCCACTCTGTCTGCCTCCTGGAATTAAGTGGCCCCTGGGGGTCCTTAAACAATGTTCAGGATTAAGAGGGAATCTGATATGTTTATTTTATGCCCTGTTTAAAGAGAGATGGGGTGGAAGAGTTACCTTGAAGGGGTAGGGTGCACACTGCCACCTCTCTCTCTATTGTGTTTTACTCTTGTCAGCAGGCTTTCACATAAACGGTCTTGAGTCAGGCACTGGGAGAAATCAATGTTGCTACTGCATTTGAAGCAGTTGGCCACGGAAGCCAGTCTCCAGGAACACTCAGCAAATGCCTAAGGACAGTTTGCTAAGGCGCTTGCTCTAACTGAACTCATTTCATCCTCCGAGAAAATCTAAGAAGTAAAAATTAATACCCCTCTCTTTTTACAGTTGATAGAATCAAAGAACCTCCATGAGTTTTAATGGCCTGCTCAAGGTCATCTGTCTGTTTCTGAGTCTAATCTATTCAGTGGTATGGAAGGCTCTGGTACGTAATGAAAAATAGAGGCCCAGGGATTTTTATTCAAAGAAAGTGACCCAAGTTATTCTAATGATGGCCTTACTTAAGATTCAAGTTTAAAATAAAATAATACCCATGAGCGATTCCTAACAATAAGCCACAATTTATTTTAGATGATAATGGTAGAATACTTGCTGCATGCAAGACCCTGGGATGAGCATTTTAGTTCATCCCTATAATAATCATAGAGGTAGATATGATCTCTTCTTTTGATAAATGAAGAAAATAAGGCTCAGAAGCATTGAGGCACTTGCCCCAAATCATAAATGAGTGGTAGACAGAATTTAAACATAGGGCATGTGACTCCAACACCTGTGCTTTTTCTAACTTTGCTCGGTGGCCTCCCCTTAGTGTTTGTGTCTCCATTCAACAAAATATTTTGGAAACTTCTAGTGTGCCAAGCACTCTTTTAGGTGCTGAGGCTATAACTATAATATGTGAATCAGCTTTTGAATATGTTATTCTTCAACATGTTTTGGTCCTAGCTATTTTAATAAATTCTGTACTTCTAGGAAGTTTAAAAGTTATAGTCACATCATTAAGGGGCAAAAATATACTTTTTATTTCTCTGTAACTAAACTTAACCAAAGTGGTGGTTTCCACTTAGCATACAAATTCTTTGTTAACTCAATGAGAAAGGTCACTTCTGGTTCAAAATGTGGTCCATTCAGGGTTTAAATCCAGAGAATTCCTCTTTTCCTGACCTCTGCAGTTATCCTAATAAGGGTGGTCTGAGTCAGTGAGGACAGGCTAATTCACTGGCAACACATGAGTAGAGGTGGAGAGGGTGATGCCCTTGAACGTCATCCCTGCTAACAGTCCCTACCCAAGCCCTGCAATTCAGCCTCATCCATTCCCTAGTCCCAGCCTAAAATGCCCCCTTCTTAGCAGCCTTTGGGATAAGACCACTTATTTAGAGTTACACCATATACACCCCTTAGCAGGTTTGCAGGTCTCAATTTCCAACCACTCTATCCACACCATTTACAGTGACACAGGGACATTTCTAATTTCTTCCTCATCAAGGAATAGCCAAGAAAAACTTGGGATCAGATTATTGTGATCTGCTATGGGTTTACTAACTTGATCAGCAAAACAATTGACTTATGTATTCTAAGCAGTATGCTGCCAGCTGCTAGACAGAAGGTAATAACTAGAAGGTATGGGGAAGGGAAAACAGGAGATCTCGAGATACTATCTTGCATTTATTACGTATTATTATAGTTTATTATCGTGCCATATTATGCGTATCATTATATGTGATAAATGATACTAGCCCTCAGTGGGTAGAGGCCAGGAAGGCTGTCATCATACTACAGTGCACGGGACAGGCCCCCCACACACACACACACAAAACAAAGAATTATCTGATCAAAAATGTCAGAAGTGCTGAGATTAAGAAACTGAGATCCATGATAGATACATACATATATACTTAGAAACAAAGCTAAATATATTTTAAGTGCTAAACACTGTGCTAGCAGAGAAGAACCAGGGCATGCCTTGGTGACCGTTTAACTTGAGGTAAAGTCATCATGTGTCTTCACAACTCAGAATCCCAGCCCTGGTTTCAGTGTATGTATGGACCCAGTTTTGTTTTTTTTCGGGGGGGTTTGTTTGTTTGTTTTTTGCGGTTTTTCTGGCCGGGACTGGGTTTGAACCCACCACCTCTGGCATATGGGGTTGGTGCCCTACTCCTTTGAGCCACATGTGCCGCCCTGAGTCCAGTTTTTTATCAGGAAAAACAAAGTTTGGCTTCTCCCAGGATTTATTGCCTTTTTAACTAACATTATTTTTTAGGAGTAAAACCACCAAAACATGTATTTTGAGGTGATGTTAATTTTCTGGACAGAGTACGTAGTTCCTAGCACTGATAACAAATTCAGCAGACTTAATCAGATTCACATTTGGTATACTGTTTCAGTGGAAAAGGAAAACAAATCTAAGAGGGTAGTTTAGAACTTTGGCTTTTGTTAAAGAGTTTATGCAGGCTCGGCGCCTGTGGCTCAACGGGCTAAGACGCCAGCCACGTACACCTGAGCTGGCGGGTTCGAATCCAGCCCAGGCCCGCCAAACAACAATGACGGCTGCAACCAAAAAATGGCCAGGCGTTGTGGCGGGCGCCTGTAGTCCCAGCTACTCAGGAGACGGCGGCAAGAGACTCACTTGAGCCCAGGAATTGGAGGTTGCTGTGAGCTGTGATGCCACAACACTCTATCCAGGGTGACAGCTTGAGGCTCTGTCTCAAAAAAAAGAGTTTATGCAATTTGCTGCATTAAAGTCTAAATCCAAGCTCACAGAACTTCACATTTAAAAGACAGAACTAATTCAAGAGAAAATATGCATCTCCTTGAGATGTCTTCATGAATCTATCTCCCTACTCTCCCAGTTACAGCACATCAACCATTACCCAAATCTCAATCAATTTCTAGGTGGAGATTTCCTTCTCTGATCAATATCAACATTAATAAAATATTTAGAGACCAAAGTGTGACTATCCCATCCATGAAGTACATGTTTGAACTGATTTAGGACACATACTAATCAAATACCTTTGATTAGCTGTTACTATCTCACATTTAACCTTGTCAAGAGTATCCTGATTTATAGTTAATAGTGTGTCAAGCCCCTTTTGCAACAATACCATGGAAAAGCAAGTGAGTGCACTCTAGTCTTCAGAAATTTTTAGCATGTGTTAGTTGCAGATGCAGTGTGGGGTTAAATGATCAGAGAATCTTCTGTGAAATACTGGGACTCTTCAGAAGAAATCTCCTGAAGATCTCATTTGTGCAACTGTGAAAACATAAAATAACCTTATGGATTTTTAGAAGTATTTTTTTATTTGCTTCCAATCTTATCTCTTCCCAGGTAGGCCAAAAAGTAGATTGATTTCTAAACAGAAGTGTCCCTGAGGATGGCATCAAGGCCAATTCTAAAAGTATCCTGCTGATACTGGGATACTAGAGAGTGTGAGTTTCTCAGAGAACAACTCTATGGTACGCGGCAGCTTTCAATGTCAAAAGCTTAGTGATCAGTCTCTCCAGGTAACCGAAAATCTTGCTAAACCAAAGCTATTCATACATATGTGCAAACCCTTCAGAATCACATAGAAAAACTACCTAACATTTGAAGATAGAAAAAGACAGAAAAGTAGTCTAACATGTTTCCAAACTATGTCAAGTTTCTCAGTTTTTGAAAAAATTCTTTTCTGTGATTCCTGTAGTCTAAGAGAATAGCAGAGGCTCAGCGCCTGTGGCTCAGAGGGCTAAGGCGCCAGCCATGTACACCTGAGCTGGCGGGTTCAAATCCAGCCCGGGCCCGCCAAACAACAATGACAGCTGCAACCAAAAAATGGCCGGGCATTGTGGCGGGCGCCTGTAGTCCCAGCTGCTTGGGAGGCGGAGGCAAGAGACTCGCTTGAGCCCAGGAATTGGAGGTTGCTGTGAGCTGTGAAGCCACGGCACTCTATCCAGGGTGACAGATAGAGGCTCTGTCTCAAAAAAAAAAAAAAAAGAGAGAGAGAGAGAATAGCAGAGAGTCACATAGCAAGGCCGTTGAGCTCTAACAGCTCCCTGGAAGCAGTCTATTTCTGTATCTGTCTATTTCTCTTCACATATATGTCCTCGCCTCTGTGTCTCTGTCCCTGCTTTTGGTGCATCTTTCCTGTATCTTGTTTCTCCTTCTCCGGTCACAATGGAAAATAAATGCAATACATTGTCTGATCTTGTGTTTTTGAAAAATAATCTTTTAATTTTTGAATAATTTTTGAGTAATGAAAAATGATTCTAAATAATAATTTACAAAGAGAGGAGAGAGAGACCCTGTGGACCTTCACCTGGCTGCCCCTAACATTATTGTGGTACATTTGTCAAAACAAGAAACCATCATCAATACATGACTATGAGCTAAACTCCAGACTTTATTTGGATTCCTCCAGTTTTTCCATAAATATCCTCCTTCTGTTCCAGGATCCCATCCAAGGTACCACATTGCATTTTGTTATCATGTCTCCTCGTGTTCCCATGGGCAGTGACAGTGTCATTTTTTTTTTTCCTTTTCAAGAGTCTGACAGTTATGAGGAGGACTGTTCAGGTATTTTGAAGAAAGTTCCTCAATTTATGTTTAACTCTTGTTTTGACATGATTATACTGGGGGTACAGGTTTGAGAAAAATACTGTAGAGGTGAAGGGCCCGTCTCATCACATCGTAACAGGGGTGTGTGCTACTAACATCATTTATCATTGCTGAAGTATTCTTGTTTTGTTTGAATACCACTAAATGCACATTGTTCTTAATTGATGAACAATAAAATAGAATGTTTTATATGGCTCACTAAAACATGAATTTTGAAACTCTCCCAACCTTCAATCAAGTTGCTTCTATCTACACTAATATATGAATGTTTGACACGTGAAATTTACTCGATGTTATTTGTTGAATGAATGAATATCTCTATATCTGTCTCCATACTCATATGTACCAAGGATCATGGTCCATGAGTGGGAAAAAGAGAAATCATAGACCCCCTAGATGCTAACCATTTGAGAGTCCAACTACTGTTATTGATTTTATTTCTGAAGAGTTCATTAAAAACAACTTGGGAAAACTGATGGATTTTCATCTTCCTAAAAAAGACCATTCTAAGTTTTCATTTGGTTTTGATATTCAACCCTGATGTTTTAAACAGTGCTAATGGAGTGAGAATTAAGCATATAGGAGTTAAGAAACGCAGACCTTGGGAAATGGGGAGGTATTTTAGAATTATTATTGGAAAATTGCTCGTTTTCATTACTCTTTGAAGATTTTTCCGCCCACATGGTTATTTGCCAACTCATTAAAAAAGAAACTCTCAGTGACATCATCTTGAAACACCTGCCTAGCCAAATGGAAAGAGGCGGCCATTTAGGAGATTTGGCTTTATTTATCTCTATAGCTTGTTGAGTTTTCATGCTTTCCCCAAAGCAGTGAATTTTACACTGCTGACAAATGCAGTTGAAAGATGCGAAGTAAAGTAAATTGTTTAAAAATTCAACTTGCTTTATTTTGTGGTGCATGCATTCCCTCAAAGCTAAGTTTAAAAGGCCAAATTCATTGCTAGCCTTTGCTGGTGACACTGGTGGCTTGGAGAATGTTGTGTGGAGATGTCTGCCTGTCTTGTACGAACACACACAGAAAACTTATCTGCCACCGGTGGTGGCGTGGTGAAGGGAACAAGGCTGATTGGAGGGAATAAGCGTTTCTTTTCTTTCCTCTTCTTTTCTGCATTACTTGTATTTTAAAGCAATTAAAGGCTGAAAGTCCCTTTTGTGGGGATTTTGCCTTCTTGAGGGGGAAGAAGAGAAATCTGTAATTCTCATCTCTTGAGAGCAAACATTCTTCACCAGGAAGAAGGCGCAAAGTACCTTCTCTCTAAGGCTGACAATGGGCCCAAAATTTACATAATAGGTCCATGAAGGAAATAAGAACAGTCTCTGGCTTTTGCTCCTCTTTGGGTTCAAAGGATATTAAGAAAACCATGGACAACAAGATGGGCTTTTTCAGGGAATCAAACACCTAAAAAACAGTTTAAAATAGAAGTTTGACAATAAACCCCTCAGGACAATTTAGATATACTGCAGCAAATTTGGTGTTTGGGTACTTGGACAATGAATTGCAAAGAAAAGGTTTCTTAAGATAAGCATTTGTGTTTCGAATTTCCTCTACTTGGCTCTCTATGATAACAGCTTTCGTAAATAGCACAGCAGTTGAAACATTTATTATTGGAACAGAAATGCAATTACATGCAGATGTTGTCCCGTGATTCATTGCTTTGTGCTACATACATTTTCAAGCTGGAGAAAGAACAAGCAGGTCACTGAGTAAATGCTGTGGGCTGAGCTCCACTTATTCTCCTGACTCAAGTTATCTAATCTCTTTCGTGAGTGTTGCCACAATCTAGGCCTCTGTGGCCCTTCTTGGCAGCCTGTTTCATTGTGCAATTACTCCAACTACCGTCAAAAATTTCTTTTCATCCAACATAAACTTTCTTTACTTAATCCAAACCTGGTTCTTTCTCCAACATTCCTGATCCAAGGCATATAAAATGACCACCACATTTATTTTATGTTTTTCAAGTTAGGCATTGTTGTTTTACTTTTTATCTAGGTGAATTTTTTTTTTTACTTTTGCTTTTGCTTTGCAATTAATAAACTATGTTAATGTCAGATAGTGGCTGATGCTATGAAGGAAATGAAATGGGCAAAGTGATATGGAACTGCTGGAGGTGGTATGGACAAGTGACATCAGCCGTGGTTGTCATGGGTGGTCTCCTACTAGAGAAGACATTTTTGACTAAACTCTGAAGATTAAGGCATTGGCAGTGAAGATGGCAGGTGTATTAGTTTTCTGTGGCTGCTATAACAAATTATCACAAACTTAGAGCTCTAAAACAGCCCGAATTTATTACCTTGTTGTTTTTGAGGTCAGAAGTGCAATACAAGTCTCACTTGGCTAAAATCAAGGTGTTAGCAGGGCTGTGTTCCTTCTGGAGGCTCTAGAGGAAATTCTGACCTCTTGCCTTTCCCAGCTTCCAGAGGATGCCCATATTCTTTGGGTCATGGCCCCTTTATCTTCAGAAGCAGCATTGGCTGCTCGAGTCTTTCTCATATCACGTTACTCTGACATTGATTCTTCTGCCTCCCTCTTCCACATTATAATGACCTTGTGTACCCACCTAGGTAATCCAGGATAATCTTCTTATCTTGCAGTCAGTTCATTAGGAATCTGAATTCCATCTGCAACCTCAATTCCCCACTCTCCTGTAACATAACATATTCATAAGGTCCAGGGTTTAGGATGTGGATATATTTGGGAGGTCACTGTTCTACTTATCACACCGAGAAGAGCATTTCAGTCAGTGGGAAGAGCATGGCCAAAGGTCCTGAGGTCTGAACAAGATGAGTACATCAGAGAAAGAGAACAAAGGTAGATGTGACTGGTCACAGTGCTCTGACATTAGGTTAGAAGGACTGGGGGAGGTCATGTTATGGAGAGCTCTGTGGGCAATGGTAAGAAGACTAGATTACATCCTAATTATAGGAGAGTGTCACTCAAGGTTTTAAGCAAAGAAGTGACATGATCTGATATATATTTTCTACAGGTGACTTTGGCAGCTCTTGAATAGACTCTAGAGAGGCAAAGGCAAAAGTAAGGAGAACAATTACGAAGCTATTGTCATAAACTAGTTCAGAGAGTCTCATCCAGGGGACATTTGGTGACATCCGAAGACAGTTTTGGTTGGTATGACTTTGGTGGGGGTGCAGCTCACATCTAGTGGGTAGAGACCAGGGAAGCTGCTAAACATTCCACAGTGCACAAGCCTGTAGCCCCGCAATAGAGAATGATCCAGCCCCATAATGCCAAGGTTGGGAAACTGGTCTGGGCAAGATCCGATGCTGTCTTGGCCTGGGATGGGGGTAGGGGTGATGGTAAGAAGTGGTAGGAATCAAGATGCAGGAGCATTCGGAGAAACACTCACCCATAACTAGGCTTCAGCTTTCTGAGCTTTATCTGAGCAGGAAGAGGCTGTGTGGGGCTGACTGCAAACCAAACTGGTTAGAGAGTGAGGGGCTGTGGGGACATGAGGGGGAGGGGAGGAGAGATGGTATAGAGAGTGCTGGATTTTCCTTGAGGCAACCCAAAACTGCACACCACAGGACTTCCTTCCAGTACTGGCTATGGTATTCTGCTGCTTTAGTATTTCATTCATCCTCACCCTTCTAACAAATAACTTCCGCCATTGCGTTCCTTATCTGGGCTTAGTCTCAGCTCCTACCCACTTGGTATTTATCATGATCTAGAACTGGAAACCTAAGGGACCTGGGTCCTGTTTTCTTCCCGTCATCCCTAGCTTGGTGATGCTGGACAGTCACCTTAACTTGTTCTCGTTTCCTTTTTACTTATGCCTAAGGAGGACAATATTTACTTTGTTGACTTTGGCTAGCGATACGATGAAGGACTTAGGCAGAAACTTAGAAGTGCTATGTGCACATATTCTGCTTCACTGATTTTTTTCATCCCTTTTACTTCACTATTTTAATCATTCTTTTCTAGGTTTTATTATATTTATTCATCATTAGTATTTTTCACTGAAGGACAATTGAGAGATTCATTAACATTTTGGATTTTATTTCCATGGTATTTTCAAGAATTACCTATTCTAATTATTTTGGAATATTTAATAAGGAGTTGGGTATAGTATCATTTTTAGTTAATTAAATGTATCCAACTGCTTCATTCACTGGCACCAGTGTGGAAAGCACGATTAAAGGAACTTGAACAATAGGAAAAATGGACAAAATAGAGTCCCTCCTGCCTTCTAGGCGCTTGCAATCAATGTGAGAGACACATTCTAAGAGACTTCCTATAACGTAGAGGGCAGGGGGCGCACAGTACAGCCCATGGCAGCTGCCCACTTTGGTAGAACACAGCCATGCCCATTCTTTTATTTATTTTTATGCCTACTTTGGACCACAACAGCTGAGTTGAATAGTTGCAACAGAGACCTTATGGCTGGCAAAGTTGAAAATATTTACCCTCTGGTCCTTTGGGGAGAAAATTTGCTGACCCCTGACCTAGGGCACTTACTTTTTGAAATTTTTGCTTTCGTTTCTGAGTGTGCTCTGATTTCTTATTTCTTAAAATACAGGCCCGTAATGAAGCACTACTCTGAGAAGCGCTTGCTTCCCAGTGCCTACATGGCTTAGACCACCATATATTTGAACGTATCCCAAGAGCCTTTACAAGTAAAAGTGCTAAGCTGCCAGCATATATTCAATTTACAGGCTTGTGAGCCCAATATAGTTTTCTTTTCTACCATGCAGTGTCTCCATGTTAATTCCAACTCTATCATTGCTAAACAAAAGCTCTTTTCTTTACGTCATTTTCCCCCTGCTCTTCAAGGTCATTCAGAATTATAACACAATCCTCTGAGGTGTTAGCTATCCAATTTGGCACCATCTGCAAATTAAATCAACTCGTCTTTTATTTCATCACCCAACTCACCGATGGAAAGGGTCAATTAGACTCAGTACCCCTTATGGCGTAATGACTGGCATTTTAAGTTTGAAAATGACTGATTAGATCCAATTTCCCTAAGAGCAGGGGCTTAAAGGTGGACTTAAAGATTATCGGGGGTTCTGGCAGAACCTTGACAGAAACAGTGACAATTAGAAACGATGTCCTGGACAGCAGACCTCAGGCTATACTTCGCAGACCTCTGCTCTCTGTCAGCATGGTGGACGTGTCCCACGACAGTGAGGTACGCAGATAGATTGCAGCAGTCTTTCAAGGAGCTTTCCACACAGGTGCTAGTCAGTAAATTCATGAAATAAGTAGAATTCCATTAGGCAAAATGTTACTTTCCTCCAGCTGGCCAATTTGCCATTTATATCTGTGACATCATCATTTGTCACGTACCCTGGTTCCCCTTTCTTTCTTTGAAGTTGAGCACAGCCAGAGGACTTCCTTTGGCCAATGAGAGGTGAGTGTCAGGTTAAAGGTCACTTATGGGGTGATGTTTTATAAATCCAAGTCCCTGTGTCCTGTCTCAGCAACTGTGGAGATACATGTGTAAAAGAGCCATCGGTGCCCTGGGTTCCTACAAGGCTGTGGATAGATGAGCCCTCCCTGTTGGCCTGCATAAACATGCAACGTGAGTAAGAAATCCATCTTTGTTGTTTGAAGCCACTAAGATTTGGGACTTGCTTGTTACCAGAATATAACCTAATCTATACTGCCCGATACAGCTCTTGAGTATCATAACATTTGTCTAGAAGGCTTTATTACATCTAGGGACCATTCTTTTTCTCTCTGTATCCTTCTCTGCTTGTGTCCTGTTTCTTGCACAGAAGTGAATTAATAGTAGATTAGTCATCTGATCACCGGTTATAATATTTAGGAAATCTTCTCATGCTTTTCCATCACTCCTTCACGTACAGAATTAATGATAAAAATAACTCCCTTGAACAGGCATCCTGAGCGTCTTCAAGATGCTTTTCACTTAAACGTACTGGTCCTCCTGGATTGTTAGATGAAAGGACATTGTCATGATATGAGCAATGCATTGAGGTTGACTTTTCCCTGGCATTTACCTTATTTGATATAAGGTAAAGTATTCAGCCCAGGTCCACCCAGTCTAATCATGGTAAAGCTGGCTTCCAGTTAGTAAAAGTAACTTGCACTAACTAACTACAGTGACAGTTGTCACTTGGACGACATTTATCTATGAATATTGATGTGGAACTCTAGATGTTCTTGTGAGAAATTTAGGGACATGTTAGGGTTTCATGTCTCATAACATAGATTCACACATCCTTTTCTATAAGACTGTAAGCCCGATGGAGGGGAGAATATGCCTGATCTGTGTGAGGTTATACTCCTAGGATGGAGCAGAATGCCTGGATCATAAGAAGTATTAATACATATGTGTAGAACGATTGAAAAAAATCTGCTTAGGTGCTTTCAGTTATCAGTAGAGGTGTGAGGCTCAGAAAAGTTAAGTAACTGAGGTCACACATGCAAGAGATGAAACTGGAACTGATGGCCCAAGGTCACACATCCAAGCAATGGAACCAGAACTGAAACATCTTCTGCCTCTAAGACATTTGCTGTTTCACGGCTAGTGTGGTAGACTCAGGGTGCAGTGGAAATGGCGAGTATTCTGGAGTGTCTGATAGAGCTTTGAACTGTAACGCAACTACTCATTAGTTATATAGCACTGGGAGTTTCTAAAATCCATCCCCTGACGTTTTCATTAAACCACAATGATATTTTCTCCCCTTCAAATAGGTCTTGTATTTTATTTAGTCTCCCATAAGTGCTATTTTGGGGCACAGTGTAATCATTCAGCTGTAAGTACTCTCTCATCAGGGTCCTCTCTGGTTAGGCTCAATTCACGCTGCTTCAGTGACCCAGCCTTTCCCAAACCATTTCTTGAGGCATCCAAAATGGATTTAGCAGAGGGTAGTATTCCCTCTTTGAAATATACTACTCTGAGATCTGAATTCCATTTTGACTTTCCAATTCAATAATGATGGCCTATGATATTTTGTGTTTAAAACCTAAATGATTGTTTGCTTAGAATTGTAAGAACAAATTTGGAGGCCAGCTTAAGGCATTTAGAGGTTTAGCGTGCCCTGGAAAAAAATGCATTCTTTGTCTAGCAAAAGCATGTTAATAAAGTCTAAAGTTCCTACGTAAACAGAACTTGCTTCAGTGGGAATTATGAGGACATAAAGGTTGCAGGATCATAAATGGACTGTATTAGCGAAAGCCATTTCACCTAGTAAGGCACAGAGTTTTACTTAAGATTAATGAAACCCCAATAATGCAAGATTAATGAAAATACTGATATTCCTTCCAATGTGGGAATCAAGATGAGTCTTGACTTGACACAATAGAGATGTGAGTATCGTGAACAGAAAAACGTGTGCAATATTTGCCAAGTTATATTTTCATAATATTTTATAACCCAAATTTATATTCAATAAAAATACACTCTCTATATCATTTTATGATCTTCCTGGAGACATTTAAAGGCAGTCATGTTAGCAGTAAGTTATGACTTTGTAAAAAGTATTTTAATAAGTTTGTATATTGCATTTAAACTCTCTGGACATATGATTATTAAAAATTATATTTGAACATGGAATATTGCCATTTCAATGTTCCTCTGTCTTTTCAAGTGGACTCTATTTTGGGGAACACTATTGGGGATAAATTCTGGAAGATCTAAGATTTTGAATCTGCCACAAACTGATCATGAGACTTTGGACCAATCACTTTGTCTCTGCGAGCCAATTTTATCATTGTGAAAAGGAAATGATGCACACTTCACAGTGCGCCTGTAGAGATAAGAAGAGAATTTGTATGCAAAAGTCTGTGCCTAGTGTAAAATTCTATTTAAAGATTAGTTACTCTTCCCAACAGTGTGATTTTGGTGCTTAGCCCCTCTTGGCAGAAATGCTTTGGGACTGGTTTATGTTGGTGCTGGCTTAGGTGGTGTGTAAAGACTCACTCTCTCGACTTTCTCAAGCCGAGACCTAAAAGAGCACTGAGCTATTTTTAATAAAGTTGTCATGACTTAAGGAGCAGTTGACCAATGAATGAAATAAGAGCCAATGACTTGTTTTAAGACAGGTCTGTTTTTTATTGGTATATGTTTATGGGGGGCAAGTGTAATTTCGTGGTCCTATTTGGCAAGCAATCTTCATTTCCAATATATAGTCTTTTTTCTACTTCACAGAAGTCTGCAGTGGAATTGATTAGAATGAAAAAGGATTAATACTTTAATAGGAGGTAGATAAATATAGGGTGAGAGAGCTAACTGTTAGACAATTGATATAAGTTACACATTTACATTTAAAAGCTATGCTTTGAACCTCTAGTTAGGCCTTCCATAGAATTCTTTTATGGACGTACTTTCTTATCTTCCTAAATCCAGGAAGTTGTTTAAATTTTTTTTACATATAATTATGCAAATTCACAAGTCTTAGATTTCTTTCCTGAAACCATCAAATAAAATGTCAACATGTGGGCTGAGGAGGGCTCTTACTGGAATAGAAATCATTGTCATTTCACCTATCAAAAATACAGTAGCAATTACTGCATCACAGAGGGAATAAACACAAAATGATCCTATTGCGTTATCTACTAAAGGCCTGGGAAGGTTGAATAACTGTCAGTTATTATGCTGAAGGCAGGCATTTGAGCCTTATTTCATGGAGGTTTATTCACTTCTTTGAAAATAATCTCAAGACCAGTTACCCTGGTTTTAAAAACATGAAAGACAAATTGTAATATGCTATACTTTGGGGGGGGTTTTCCCTACAATGCCTTCAGATAATATAAGGTCGGTCAGAGCCCATGATATAAAATACGAGCTGTTGACTCACAGTTACACTAGAAGGGCCAATTTTACAGACTGCCGGGATAAAGATGATTTTAATTAAATCGCACAAATCCCTTTGTACTGCAACCGAGCCCTAACGCTTGCTGACTCCGAGCCATTCTGGCGTGTGGAGAGTTAACCAGGTTACCAGGATTCCTAGTTAACTTCTTTCACCAGGAATGCAATTCATGTTTACCTATATAAGGAAACCTGTCGGGCTGACCTGAGTTTGGCGGATTTTTGCGCTGAGTGAGAGGCGTGTAAGCACACACCCTGGAGAGGGGGAGTGATTCCGAGCTGGACAGAGCGAGCTTCCTGAATGCCCCAGCCATTCAGCTGCTCCGAGGCAGAGAGCCGCCACTTGCCCCAGGACAGCCTGCTTGGAGGACCTACAGGTTTGCCTCTTCCAGATCACGGTTGAGGAACAGAACCCCGTCCTGGGAAAAATGGGGAAGCCGGTGAGTCTTACCGCCCTCTCTCTGCTTGCTTCTGCTCAGGGGCACGCCTCTCTGCTCTCACCCAGGAAGCCCAGAGAGAGGCGTAGCTCAGCCTCTAACCCACAGCTCCTTCCTGAGCAAATGCGAGGTTTCGCGAATACCCCCAGACAACTTTTCCGCCGGTTTTGCACACCAAAAACCCCCCAGAGGCAATGCGTTTAGTGCCTTAAGGCGTTCCAGAGAGTGTTTTTCCCAGGCAAGAGTTTCTGTACCATCGCCGTGAGCAAACTTTCTCATCTTTGTTACAGTCTCAAGCAGTGGGCATGAGCCTTGGAATACTTTGCGAGGAAGCCTGAGCCCCCGAGGAAGTGATGGTAAAATCTAAGAGGGGTCCTTAAAACTCCAGGCAGTGTGATAGTCTAGAAAAGTGGGATTGGTCACTAGAAAAGTAATCTGAAGGGATCATTTTTCATTCACGCAGCAGCAAAACCCTTGTATCCTGCACATGTAATAAAGGATACCCGTAAACCCCTTCTGACACGAAGCCGGGCTGGCCTCTTTGTTCGAGACACTGGAAAGAAGTCGCTCTTGCATTTTGACAAGGAGCGTGTGACTATTTGATGAGAATGATGAATGAAGGCTTTATGTCAAAGGCATTGTGGTCAATTGAGCTAAAACTTGGCTATATTCTAGATGGATACAAGACTCTCGATCTGACTATAATTAAACATGGAAATGTGAAAGTGTTTAACAGACTCGCAGGGAAATTTTTATTATGCACGTACTTGGGAACAGCCAATTATAAGAGGCAACTGGGGGGGGGGTAGGGGGGGTTTAACTGAGTTCTTGGGCATAGGTAAAACATTTTAAAAGAAAGTCAATTTTTTATAGCTGCCAAAAGTACTTTGAAATCCGATGTCATTTTTATTTTTATTTTCACAGTGAGGTGCTTTTCTGAATTGAGTTAGGTTGGATAATTGTGTTGCATGATTTGACTGCTCGTCTTTCAAAGGAATATTGTCATTTTCTGTCATGCACAAAGACTTGTCCTAAGAGTTTGGGGAGCAAGATTTTGCTACTGACTCCAACAAGTGGCACGAGGGCCCAATTTCAGATTTTTGATATTATGAAATTAATCCTTAAATTAATTTAAAGAAAAGTAATCAGTGCAAACAAGCAGATTTGAGAAAAAGACCACTTTTTGAAAAAAATTGCAAGTCATAGCTGACTTCTTAGTGAGACTATGGATTTAATACAAGCATTGGCAAGTGCTTAGTCATAAGGACAAAAGCTACGACCAATTTAATCTAGGATCTTTGCGTCTAAAAAGTGTAATTTTTGCAGGAACATGGTTTAAAAGAAACCTGCCCAACTCTGTGAGATGGAATCGTAGGAAAGCAGTGCGTGTAATACAGTAGATGGTTTAGTAAATAAATTCTTAACAGCACACACAGCAGAACAGAGGAGACGATGCGAATGTTGGGAAGCTTGTTATTGCCTCGGTGCTGCTCAGAAAAATGGGAGGCTTGACATTGTGTTGCTGTCAATGGGAGTCAGTAACCCAGGAGACACAAAACACTATTTTAAAATATACTGTTAATAACAGATGGTTTAATACCAGGTTGTCTCACCCTGCCGATGAGATGGCCCCGAGCCAAATCAACCAGCACGTCTGCCGTTTTTCCTGTGAGTTGATATGTACATAGTTATTATACACTAATTACGTTAACAGCCAAGGGAATATATAACCAGAAAGACAGATGCATCTCCTGGGGCGGGAAGGGTTGGGGGGGCATACCCAGGGTTTGGGATCTTATGTTTAGAATTCTCCTTGCCAGTGGCATATGAATTACCGGAGATGGCTTGGGGTCTCGGCTCTACAATCTACTTATCCCTGGCTCCTGGCAGCTCATTTTGGGGTAATAATATTGTTTATAGTATTCAACACTTTGGTGTTAACAGAGTTCCAGGAGGATTCCCTCTTGAAGATTAAAGTTTAGCGTCCAAATTCATCCTCCAATTAAAAGCAGGACGCCGTGTTGTTGCATTAACCCTCCTTGAGTCACTGGTACTGTGTGCGCGTGTGAAGGGTTTAACCATCCGACAACCTCCTTAGCCCTGCAAGATGTCAGTAGCTGCCCTGTTTAAAGAGGTTGAAAAATACTGGGGAAAAAAAAACTAAGCAAAAAAGGTTTTCTGAGAGCCTTAACTTATTCATCTGTTGATAAGCGTCTGACTCCCCGAGCGAGGCGTCGCGTGCACCGCATGAAATACGGTGTGCCACAGACTGATTGCACGGCTCATTTCTGGTCTGATCATCCTGAGGAACATTCCTAACACAGCTTCACGGGGACAGAGCCACCACAGAGCACTGGTAGGTGAGGAGCGAGTTGCAGACGTGCCCAGCTGTTGATCTCTCTTGGCACCCAGACCATGAGACTGTGCCTGGACTCAGTGGTTCCCACAAAGGTTATCTCTGGGCCACGCAGCTTTCTCTGGTTACCCCAGTATATCACATAGCTAGGGTCAACGTCTATATCTGTCGTGATGTGCAGAAGTTAGAAAACTGCCTTTGGCAATCCAAGTCCGGAACATTAATCGAGCAAGTCAAAATGCCACAACACTGTGTCATCCTGGGCCTTGGAGCCCAAGGGGAAAAAAATCGCCTAACTTTTATCATCTATTATGATAAAAATTGTGATCGTGAGAATGTGAATTCCCTCTGCATATGTCATTGATGTTGTCTTCTTTATCTCATGAGGAACTTAAAGGGGTGTTCTTTTGTGTGTGTGTGTGTTTTGTTGTATTTGTAGAGATTTCCTGAAAAGCTGATAGTGAGGTGTTTATTCTTGGGATCCTTTCTAATGTTTAGTTATTGCTGCTTATACTTCCCTTTCCCAAACTGCTATCAGGGTTGTTTGCCTGAAATTTTCTCAATATCAGTGTAGCTTAGGGTAGGGGCAACGGCCATACAAGAACCTGGCTTTAAAGGTTATTTATTAAATGCAAATCCTTTCCTTGGACACTTTCCTTAACAATTTGTACACAGCATCCCTATCCCTGCTGAACTTATCTAGCTTCCTCTGCCTACCATTTGACATCAATTACCTTCTAAAAACATTTTGCATTATTAATTGCTGTTACATTGACTCTGCAAATGCTTATTGAGTGTTTTCTGAAGTCCTATCCTAAATACTCTAGAGGAAGAGTGGGAATATAAGTTACAAATGAATTTAAACCAAGTCTTCATGCAACCAGTAGCACTGCTGCAGAGAGAAATCTCATTAGCTGAGTGGTATGCAGCATGTGAAGCATGATTTGCTGCAGACTTACTTGATCACCCACTTTTTTTGCTGATCATCCTCTAAGTCAGAGCTTCCCAATTGGTGGGCAGTGGCCAGGTAACTGACACATCAAGATAGTCACGGTTTCATTGACCAGATGATTTGCATCCCAGAGAATGCCGGGTAGATGTCAATGAACTTAGCGTGTTCACAGAGGAAAGACACTGCCCAAATCTCCCTGCCAAGCATCTAGAAATAACTGAGAGGTGGACGTTGCTGCTTTATATTTTGTTAATGGAAAGTTCGAGACCACTGACTGTTGGGTTGTCAGGGATTCCTGGGGCACCACACAAGAGAAGAGCTATTTCCAGAATACTAGGTAACTTGAGAGCTTTTATAATGGCTTGTAACCCCTGGAAATTATTACAGTAGAAGGGTAGAAGGCTCAGGTAACAATTCTTATGAAGCAGACAAGAGCAGATGCTATTACTTCTAAGATCACATATCATACAAGGCTTAGAATTGAGGACTGTGAATTAATAACTGGTTTACATCAGTAGGATTTTCCTAGTATGTAGGGCATTGGTAAAATCAATTTAAAATATATTCATATTTGAGGAAAGGTTAGCTGGTGAGGTGATAGTCAAGATGAAGACTTCTACTTAAATGTAAAAGTACATTTCTATTTTTTAATTAATTGTGCACAATCATATATAAGGAGATCATCAGTGAATGAACCTTTCAAAGACATCGAGTGACTATAAATATTAATGCCAGTGGTTCAGTTAATGTGGATTTTTTGTTTAAAAAGGAAACAAAATGGATCACAGTGCTTTGGGGAATACAGCATTTTCAGAGATGCGTGGGACTTAATAGCTGAAGCTGCATGAAGAATGGTTCTGGCCATATGTGAGCAACTCTCCTGCGAGTTGCTCTTCACTTGTCTAAACTTGAGACAGAAATGAAATTAAGCAGAACCTCCTCAATTTGACAGTTGGAGTTTCAACGTGTGACAGAATTGGAATTTTGGTCAAAGAGCTTAAGCCAGGAATTGCTGCGTTATTTATAGGTATTGTTCTGCAACAGAGGCCTTGATTATTTAAAGCAAAATTATTTTCCCCCTTGATTATCTAACTGCAGTTATTTATATCTGTACTGACATACTCATCACGTATTGCCTCGGGGCACAAAACAGTGCTTATATATAAACTACCAGAGAACAGATAACAAATTTACTCAAACCGGTATCCTTGGCTTAAAGGTAGGAAACAAAAGAACGGTAGTGTTTCCCCCCAAAGCAGAGGCTAGTGGGTTGGGCCAAATCATTTTAAACTTCTGGGGAATTCCATTTCCTCATCTATGAATGGGAACTGAAATAGATGAACAGATGTATTGAACAGTTCAATCAATCATTGAACAGTTGTGAGTATTGAAAATGGTCACATCTGTGAAGGTACCTGGCACAATACTGGGCATAAGGTTTATCAGTAAATATCAGAAATGGATGGCGATGGATCAGGCGTCTTTACGTAAGCAGTTCAGGTATTGAAAAAGTAGAAGCCGATGCACGCTGGTGGCGCTTATGTAATTTTACCCACTGGATTTGAAATTTGTGTTTCAGGGAAGCCTCATATACTTTCTAATGTCTTGTACTAGGTCCTCTTTGTTTATTTACAGTACCTGTTGTCCCTTACAGGCCTTTATTTGAGGCCCTTGTTCTAAGGATTTCTTCATTCTGTAGCAATCGATGTTATCTCAATGTAGGTTTCTTACTCTTAAGGTGTTTTCCCAAAAGTACCATGTTTCATAAACAAAGCAAAAAAATGCTCCCTTCCTGCTTATTAATGTGAAAGCTTGAAATCTTTCTACCAGCCATGGTGGGAGGGACTGGGTTCGTAAATTTATTTTAAAAAGCCACTTTTTTAAACTAAAGAGAATGACTCCCTGGCTTCAGTTTGTAGTAATGGTTTTCTGGGAGTCCTGAAGATGAACCTCTCTCAAGGTATTATACCCCCGGGGTTACCCTTGAACCCCACTCTCTTTCTCCAACTCCCCACCCACCACACCCACTGCAGTGGAATAAGACATTTAATCTAATGTGGCTCCCAAGGCGTGGAGAAAATGTGTCCCATGGGCTGACATGCCCTGGCAAGAGTTCTTTTGTTGCTAAGGCAAGTGGGATGTTTGTGTGATGAGGAAGCAGGTCAGCTTTATCAAAATGTAGATCAAGCCGCTTTCTACTTCTGACTTGTTCTCACTGAGTCTCAGATACAAACCATTGGTAAGATACAACACTAAGAAAGAAGAAACATTCCCCCAATTAATCTATAGCACAATGTTTTCTTAGCATTTAAATACTTCATGCTACATTTATTGAAAGAGCTCTTTTAGGTTTATTTAGTCTGATTACTTAAAAATCATTTTATATATTTCTCCTGTGCATACGTAAAATGGGAAGTATAAGTGACATAAACTTCTTTCTTCTTTGCTTTCTTTCTTTCTTTCTTTCTTTTTTGTTTTTTTTTGAGACAGATTCTCACTCACTTTGTCACCCTAGGTAGAGTGCCATGGCATCTTAGCTCACAGCCACCTCAAACTCTTAGGCTCAAGCAATTCTCTTGCCTCAGCCTCCCAAGTAACTGGGACTACAGGCGCCAGCCACAATGCCCAGCTATTTTTAGAGGCAGGGTCTCACTCTGGCTCAGGTTAGTCTTGAACTCGTGAGCTCAGGCAATCCACCCACCTCGGCCTCCTAGAGTGGTAGGATTACGGGTATGAGCCATCCCACCTGGCCCCGAGATAAACTTCTTAATTCTCGACTTTTCAATGTAAGAGTCATCATGTCTGTACCTTTTCGAACCATGCCAAAATGCAATGTTTCTTTAAAAAGAGTTTTTCTACTATCTCTGAGTTTATACCAGAATTCAAACTATATTCTTTTCTTAAATGGTCCTAGAAGGGAATGCAGTTGTCCATTCATATTCCCAAGGAACTTCTACCAAGTTACTACATCTCTTAGTGAGAGAATTCGTCAATGCTTTAGGCATAGATCCAACACACTTGGTGCGTTCCGTAGGTCTCCTGGGTGTCTGTCCTGACAACTTTCTGCCAGTACCACCTGAGCCCTGAGATGATCTCTTTCCCTGGTCTGAGGGAAATCCTTCTTCCTTCCTCTTTTTCTTTCTTTCTTTCTTTATTTATTTTTTACCCTCCTCCTGCCCCTTCCCTCCCTTACCCCTTTCCCCATATTCTTGTACTATAATTGGGTTATAGCCTATGCAGCCTTACAGAAAGATGATAACTTTACCTCTTTCATATTTACATGGATGGAGCTGGAACACATTCTTCTTAGCAAAGTAGCTCAAGAATTTCCTTCCTCTTTTTTTGAGTGGCTTTGCTAGGTCTGCAACTTCTCTTCTCCGAACGGGTAAGGCTTGTTTTAAATAATGCCTGTAACTCAGCTGATGTGACAACAGTAAGAGCCACTGTGATCAAGAGGGTCCACCCAGGTAGGTGGCTCATGCCTATAATCCCAGCAGATTACATGGAAGTGAGAGGATTGCTTGAGGCCAGAAGTTCAAGACCAGCCTGGGTAAAATAGCGAGACCTTGTTTTTACCAAAAATTGGAAAATTATCCCGGTATGGTGGCATGTGCCTGAGTCCTATCCACTCGGGATGCTGAGACAGGAGTCGAGGCTGTATTCCGGCATGGGTGTTGTCATATTTACTGCTTTGATGTGGATTTCTTTCCAGTTAAGACTAAGTAAGAGAGCAAGGTCCCGGGAGGATGGGAAAATAAGCGAGATAAGAATGAGAGAGGAATGGAGAGATGGCAGGAAGGGGAGAAAAACAAAAAGGAGGAGCTCAGCGTTCATTCAGTAGGATTTATCAAACACTTGCTCTGACGGAGAGGCATCACGCACATGCTAAGGCTGAAGTGGAACCTGTATTCGAGTAGGTAACAGTCAAATGTAGGAAACAGACACTGATGAAATGTCACACAAACGAGGGTAAACGTGAGCCTGGGATAAAATCTATAAAGCGGAGCTGTACGTTGCCATGAGGTTGTACTAGGAGGATGTACAATCCAGAGGAAAGTCAGACAAAGCTTTCCCGAGAAACGGCTGTTCGAGCTAAGAGATAGAAGGAAAAGACGTGAGCCAATGTGTTTGCAAGGGTAAGAAATGGACAGATTCTGTGAGGGAATTTCAAAAGTCCACATAGGTGGCAACCTGGAAAATAGATCAGATCAGAGGGCCATCAGAGTGAATGTGGGACGAGACAGAGCCTAGGAAAGAAAGCAAAGATAATATCTACTTGTGGTGGTAGAGATGAAGAGAAGTGGATGGATTTCAGTTGTATTTGAGAGGTGAAATTGACAGGAGCGGACAACTAAGGTGGCATGGGAGAAGGTGAGGGATCAGGAGGTGTCAAGGCAGACTCCCAGGAATTTGGTTCACATAACTAGAAGGTTAGTGGTGTGGAAGGAACAATGAAAGTTGACTGGTTTAGAGAAAAGAAGAAATTATTCGTAGCCTGATAGAGTAAAAAATGCAACAGCTTTGAAGGCTAAAAGTCAGAGTGTGGGTTCAAGTCCCATCTTATTCATTTACTAGTTACGTGACACTAAGTTTCTTTGAGTCTTATTTCCCCCGTCTTTAAAAACTAGGTTACAAACATCCACCTCAAGAGTTGTTGGGACAATCAAATGAGGTTTACATAGAGGAAAATCACCTCATATACGGTCAAATGGCCCACACGTGAAACACTATTATAACTGTGAATTCACCAGCAACAAAGCCTGGAGGGAGAATAGCTATTTTCAATGACTTCCTGGGGTGGAGATGGGGGTGGGGTGGCGCATGAGGGTCTTGACAGCTGAGATCTCAACACTCTGTAAGTTTACCTAAGTGAAGTTTTCTCCTTGTTGATAATGTACAGGGCAGCTATTATCTTCAGTTGTCTGGTGAATTCCTTCTACTTCATTCCGATCTTTTTACCCCCCCCACCCCCCGCCCAACCTGGATTAAGGGCTCCCATATAGGAACAAGCTACACTGCTTTTCTCAGCTGAGATCCCTTATCACTTGTAAGAGGACTATAGGATTTAGGAAAGTGTAACCCGAGAGTTTGCACTAACAGATGAGCACACTCCATTAACTTCACACTCCCAGTAGGGTTTGGGTGAAGGTTTTACCATTCTGTTTTTTTAGCATCAATTTAGCAAGAGCATTTTATATGACATGTGTAATTCCACTGCCCTTGAATGACCTCAGCAAATTCCTTTCTGGCTTCCAAATATTCTCTCATTAAAGGGAATCATTAGGCAGTGAAAACTGCAGCCATAAGGGTTAGGAAAACCTTGGAATGGGCAGGTGAAGGGGAGAAAGGGGTTAAGCCCTGTGGAATCCAGGTATTACCTTCCCTGTCTGCAGGTGTCCTGGCATTGTAAGATCCAAGTCACTACCAAAATTCTCACCCCATTGGCTTATTCCATTTTTTTCCTTTGTTCTTTGTACACATTATTTCTCTTTATTTTAGAGCCAAACTGTATGCCTACAGTTTGAGTGTATGTATGTAAAACCACACTTATTTTTCACTAAATTATTAAGAAGATTAGATTTTCCATCAAGACGCTATTCAATTATTTTTTTCACACAATAAACAATCACGTTCATATAGAAAAATGGGTGGGAGCATGGGAGTCACCACACTGGGTTGCCATTTCACTTGTGTCATGTTTGGGTGGACAATTGTGAAGCATCTGTCCATTGAACTTGGAGATAACTAGATTGTGCTTGGTTCTTGATCTGGATATTTGAGATTTTACCGTATACACCCAAATTAGGATTTGGGTGTGTGAAAGGGGTAGGGAAGGAAGTGGAGTGGAAGCTGTAATTCGAAATGGAAGTCCTAGGAGTGTAAGACCTCCCTCTTCCTACTAGTTTTCTCTGCCTTCCTAATTTTTGCCTGTTTGGGTGTGAAAGCATTTCAAGACATAAAGACAGTTTAAAAAGTCAATTTTAAATCTGAATTGTATCTCCCACAAGGACTGCTGTTTTCACTTCCAAAAAACTCACTTGGCTGTGGCTTTGCTGAGTTCAAAGCAGGAGCATTCTGTAGAAACTTCTAATTAGCGTGTGCAATAGGAGTTGCTCTAAGCCTGGTTGTTTTAGGAGTCACAATACAATAGAAGGAAGCCAGAGCTGGACATTGTCAAGCTATGGAATGAGTTCACTTTGTCCATGAATGGAGTTACCTGCCAATAAATCAATTGCCGATGAATTAAAGATTATGAAGGAACCTGGAGGAATGATCCGGAGTGAAGGTCACAGCAAAGGGAAAACCTATCAAACATTACAATCAATGAGAAATGGTGAGAACTTCTGTTTCCAGACCCCCAAATAAAGCTCTTGCAGAGATAAAAATGTGAGCTTTGCATACCATCAAACCTTCTACTCTGTTTATCCTGCTCAGAAAGACTGAAACTGGGAAAGAGTAAGGCCTCTGCCAGCAGACTGTAGGTCATAAATTAGTTAATAAAATCTGTCCCTTGTTATCTTTGAGATAGCCTATTTTATATATGCTTGTCTATTTTATTTATTTCTTTGCTTACTCCAGGCTGTATTTTGATAGCATAAGTCAATATATGAGTTTTAGATTATATAAAAGTTTATTTTAAAATGACCTGCTTTCTGAGAGGAAAATAATGGGGGGAGGGTATACTAGTTTATTGCTGTTGATCAGAAATTTCAAAGTTAACTTTAGATTTCAATACATAATACTAATGATTCCAACAAAATTAGTGATAGTGTATTGTTATATTCTAAAATATACTTATTTTATCAAAAATTAATCTGTAATGATGCTTCTAAGATTATTTCAAGGTCGGTGTAGTTCTAATAGATTATTTCCACATATTGGTGTTAGTACATTCAGTTCTTGTTTTATCTACTAGAGTTACTATCAATGATAAAGCAAATATATGTATCTATGTACATTTCTCTATATATTACATACATAAATATATTTACTCATTCGAAAGTTTCTCTTTTTAAAGAAGAGTACACATTAGCTATTGTCCACTGACTTTGTTTCAAAATCAAAAGAAAGATATAAGAAAAGAAAATGTTGCAATTTCTTAAGACTGAATGTAATAACTTAGAAGATAAGTGGAAGATCAAAGAAGTCAGGGGAAAAATGAAAAGTAAAAAGAGAAAAGGAAAGAAAAGAGAAGCAGGAAGTGTTAGAGAAAGGGAGGTCCCAAAGCAACAAAAAACTATTCCTCTCTCCAGCCAAGCCCACTCCCCATATACATACAAAAACCCAGAAAAAAATAACACAGGTGCAAGACTAAGGGATCGAGAAAAGAAGAGGCAGACCACAAATTGCTAGAAAATACTGGAGACAGAAAGAGGGGAAGGAAGGGAGACAGAGGGGAAGAGAGAGAACAAAAGAAAGGGAGAAAAATACTCTGGGGGAAATGCTTGCGAAGTTACAGAAATGAGCAAAAAGGGAAAAGAAACGAGAAATTAAAAGGCAACACTAACAAATTAAGGAATAAGAAATGATACAAAAATGGGCATTGTGCTTGAGCGGGTGGATTGCCAAAAAAACATTGTTCTCTAGGTATCTTTATGAAAGGAAAAGTAGACAGCGCAAAAGTGAAAGTGGGCAATCAGAAGAAAACAAGAATAAGGCAAAGGGGTGCCATTAGCCCACGTGCCAAAGCAGCCAGCCGAAGAGTGGATCCCCAAGAATGGCTTAGTAATAACAGGGTCCTTCCCGGTGAAACTGACCCAAAAAGAAGACTGGACTGGTCTAATCTTTGTAATTGATTATATTCTACCACAGTAGTGTAGACACAGTTTTCTTTTTAAATGTTCCTAACTCAAAAAGGCTTGAGTAACAGGAGTCCAGGGCTTCTAAGCTGTAAGGTGCTCTGGAGAAGGTTGGCTCTTCCTGACTTAATAAATGGTTGGTGACCTAAAGACTTAGGTTTATGATTCAGCAATGCAAGGAATTGTTTTTATGGCAAGTTTGCACCTTACAGCCAATCATGTATTTCAAGGCCCATTTCAGAAAATAAGTTTGACACAGCATGCTAACTGTGAATTATTCTTAGCTGCAGTGAGGAATGATGCTCACTGTGGTTGAGCAAAGCTTACCAGTTGTTGACTCAGAATTATACAGCTGTATTTAAAACTCCAGTGGGCAATTCTGAAGATGGCAAACTTTACTTTGATGCAATGCCGTCACACCTCCATTAGTGCCCTGCTTGGAATGCAAACATCTGCTTGCTTTTATTGCCCATGTGTTACTTAAGATGGTCTGTTTCTTTATGACGTAAATCATTGGAATCTACTGACTATTTTTAAAGACACTTTTAGTGTTTCCCTGAAACGATCACTCTTTACAATCGTTTAATAGATACTTGGTTCTTTAGGTACACAGAAATTATAAAGATCATATTTTCATTTCTCCTGACCTTTTCCAAAGATGACATTACAACTGGAGTTCCCCGGTACAGAATTTGTTGTCTTTCTGGGCCGTGTGAATCACAGGTTGACATCAGCACGTTAGGTCAAAAGAAACTTCACATTTCCAGTGACTGACTATAAGACTGCTGGGTTTTGCCCTCTGACCTTAGCTGCATGCATTTGTTACTTCAGTTTGCCCTGCAAGGGTTTGCTCTTTCATTTTCTGCTGATCATCTCACCCTGGCAAGGTACAGGGCAATCTGTCCTCTAAGCTATATACATAGGTATAGCTTCAGGGCAGCAAGGATTGTAATTTTAATTCCAATGGACTGGCCATATTCCAGAACATCTTGGTGGGCAGTATTATCTTACTTTCATGGTAAGTAAGAACTTAAAGCCAGTGGGACTTGCTCAAGAACACTGCCATGAAGCAAGGGCTCTACCTGTGGGAGAAACAAAGCCCATCAATTATGATGCCAGATTTGAGAAAGGATTGGCATAAGATACAATGAATAATGCAATGGCTCTCTTTTGTCCACTGATTACAAAGGCATGGGGACACACCTATACGTACTGGGTCCTGTAACTTACAGTCAATTATACAATAGGCCATCTGGAAGAGTACTCTGACTCCATAAAATGTGCATCTTACTCAGGTCCTAGGATTGCATGTTGGCAGGAAGTTTCCAGGGAATTCCCAAGGGCAGAATATTGGAAGATGAGAATTTGAAGATTGTGAGAGTTCCTGAAATTTGCCAGAAGATTAAGACAAGGACTAATTGGAAGACTCTGATCCCAGAAAGAACAAATGTGGAAATGTTGGAGAATAATGATTTCATTCCACTTAACATCTTGTTTCTCGTTCTGTCTGGATTCTGAATGTGAAATTTATGAAAATAGGAGGGAGGAAAAGAGTGTGTACAAAAGGAAAACAATTGCAGGGTGGAAATAGAAGAACATCCTCTGCCTCGTGACTGGGGAGAGAAAAAGAATGCAAGGGAGAAATTTAAAGTCATGATTGCAATAAATTTAACAATCACAAATTTAGTAGTGTCACAAATAGAGTGATGTAAATAACAGAGATAAATTGCAATTCAAATTATTTTCATTTAATTAGTTGAGAAGATTAAATGAGTGGTCTTCAAACTTTGTTGTTATTTCTAAAATATTCATGTTCTTTCTCTCACACACACACAGATGTACACATATGCACACATGATGCAAATTATCCCCCATAAACAAAACAAAATAAAAACAATATATATGTGCTGCTTCCCATCTCAGCTAAGGGAAGATGTAGAAAAGAACTCATTTTGCTTTCACAACCCTCAGCTTGCCGCAGCCAGCATGCCTAGCTATTGAGAGCCCCGTAGGTGTGTGCAGAGCAGCACAGAGGTTAGGAGGACAAACTTTTGAACCAACACAGACTCAACTTAGACTCTCTGCCATGTCACTTGCTAGCTATACTTCTTGCTCTTAACACTTAACTTCCCGACCTTAGTTTCTTTTAAAACCTGCCTCCCAGGCTCAGCGCCTGTAGCTCAAGTGGCTAAGGCGCCAGCCACATACACCAGAGCAGGCAGATTGGAATCCAGACCAGGCCTGCCAAACGACAATGACAACTACAACCAAAAAATAGCCAGGCGTTGTGGCGGGCGCCTGTAGTTCCAGCTACTTGAGAGGCAGAGGCAAGAGAATCACTTAATTCTAGGAGTTGGAGGTCGCTGTGAGCTGTGATGCCACGGCACTCTACCCAGGGTGACAGCTTGAGTCTCTGTCTCAAACAAACAAACAAAAAAATCCTGCCTCCCAGAATCATTTGATAAGGCTAAATTAGAAGTACGTGTACTATTCCACATAGAGGAAGCACTCATGCCCTCCAAGCTCCTTGGGGGTGATGGCCCAGTATTGGATAAACACGTGAACCGTGGAACTTACTCTGAAGGACAAATCGTGCACCACCTCTTAGGGAGAGGGTGCCCACCAAAAGGCTTTTGAATTCATTGGTTAATACTTTTACTCCAAATCATTCTGAATTGTTTAGACTTCCTTCAGAGGCCTGTGGACTTAAGAAGGACTTAAGATGCCTTTGTTAACATAGCTAATGAAAAGAATTGATAGCATACAGAAACAACGAGCTACCTGAGTTAAAGGTAGACATTTATTTTCTATCACCCCGTCCATTTCATTCACAATCAACAGCTTTATACTTTCAAGGAATCTTTCTGAGATTAGATGGGCCTGAACCTTTGCGTGTGAAATATTGCTCAAATAATTGGAATTAACAATACTAAAATAGTCAGTGATTTCAGGCAACTACTGTAACATCTGTTGACGGAAAAGTAACTTTCCAGAGTTTTGCCTGGAGATAAATTCTCTGTAACGTGCTTGAACAAATTGAACACAGAGTTAAAATTTATTTAGAAGATGATGTTTTCCCCTGGTCTGGTGTTAGTCATTTTAGAAATATACATATCCTGAGGACGTATTTCGACAGGGCAATAACCCTAATCAACAACAAAATCCTAGTTCTATAAATATACAAAAGTGACAGCAATATGAGATGAAAGAAATTAATATCCCATAGCCACTTCCACTTCTTTTACCCTCAAGGAAGTGAGAGTGTTCTTTTGAGGAGAAAGAAAACCATGTTGAAGTCATCCTAAGGTTGACTGGAGGAGTTTTCCAAACTACTTCATTGCTGAAGTCTATTTATCATAAGCATATTTAATTTTACCTTTTCCTCCTCTTAGATTCCAAACCATAGACAAATGATTTACTTACTTGTTCTACTGAACAGTAGATTACAAAATTTCTATCCTTCTGTAATGTTTTATAAAAAGACCTCAAAAGAAAACACTTAGCATTTCCCATCCTCCAGATGGGATATATGAAAATTAAAGAACATAGATCTTTTTTTGCTAAGTTATCTTTGCTTCTGGAGCACAGATGTTGTGTTTTTCCCTCACACGTGTCTGATCCTTCAAAGGTGTTTGTTTGCCTTACTACCTGTCTATGGAAGTGTCATATGGTCTTAGTCTTACAGAATAACCAACAAAGCAGATAAACCTAAAAGTTCAACATCAAAACACTTGAGATGTCCCTACCTTAATGTTGGAATTTGGATCATATAGTGAAATTGTGTAATTTGATTTCTTAATTTGAAAAACTACGGTAGAAGCTGGGGCCTACCAGCTCCCTGGCTAGGTATCCGCAGCCCCTTTCTCTTTTGCTATTTTACAAGGGATCCTTTTGAAAGAAAGTACATCCATCACAGGTACCTTTGTTCACTCACAGGTCTCCCAAACATGTTCCTGACTTCCATTTTGTAGGTAATGATGTCTGCTAAACAATATTCAAAATAGCACGTACTAAATTCATTTTTCCCACAGGCACATGGAAATAATGTCCATAGTAAAATATTTGGAGTCTGTGCAGCAGCACCAAAGGTGCGATTTAGTTGGCTGTGGTTGTTGCGCATTCGACAGCTTTTGTATTCAGGAAAGTCTGCTGGATACTTGGGGATGCTGAGAAAATGTTCGAGAACCCGGCATGAACAAAACCCACATCTTCTCCAACCTGAAGGTGTACCATGGAGTGAAGTGGGGGACCAACAACTATAATATAAAACACAGCTCACTCATTTGTTCAACAACTATTTATTAGACACCTATTTATTAGGCTACGGAGACACACGTTTCCTGCCCTCAAGGAAATTACAGTTTGATAAAGAATTTTAAATAGGTGCTAAGTAGAAGCACAAACTGAACATTTTCATTAGAAACATAAAGAGCACCTGTGAGAAGAAAACTACATTCTGTTGAATGTTGACAATGACCCTGGTGTGTGTTTATGTCAACGTTGGCCTCATGAAGATGGTATGATTAACAGAAAACGATTAAGACTACTTTGTTGGTTGGGATTTTATGATTATTATTGTTATTTATTTGCAAACTATCATTTATGTTTCTGCTGTCTACTTGAAACAGTCCTGAAGTGGTCGAAGAGAGTACTGAGGCCTTAGTGAGCTCCGGAATCTGCAGGTGAGAGCCAGGACGAAGCAGGCTGCTGGCCCTCAGTCACGGAAATTCTTTCACCCAGTCTGGGGACGGGGCCTGAGAGTTTGCATGTCCTAACAAGCTTGCAGGTGATGCTGATGCCACTTGTCCACGGATTCCGCTTTGCAGCACTGATTAAGATACAGACAGCCTGTTGTAATGCCTCCTAGACTCTGAGGACAGCGTGAAAGATGATGGTAGGGTTCCTGCATTTCTTGGCCATGGCCACCGGAGTGAAAAAGCCAAGTGTCAAGTACAATGTAGATATGAAATAAATTCTTTGGACCACTCAGGAAACTTGTTAGGGAAGGCTTTAGATTTGGGGGATTGCACTTTATCAATAGTAGTTTAACTCTCTCTAATCGGTATAGTCACCTTGTGTTAACACACGCAGCTGTGTGACCCCTGAGGGCCTGTCACAAACGGTTTGTTCTCTGTGGTCACGGAGCTTTAGAGTTTGCAGTTCCCGTGCACGCTCTGGACAATTCTGAAACGTACTTTGCATGTTTGCACTTTGCTGTCCCCGATCACTCGCCCATTCTCTGAGGTAGTTTTGCGTTTTGAGTGAAGAAGCCACCCAGGATTTTATTGTGGAAGGCTGTGATAAGGACAGACCTTTGGATGTGAGCTCACAATATCTTTAAGAGCCAAGTAAACTATTTTCTTTCTTTTCTATGTGTGTAATTTCTCTGATGCAACCGGTGGGATGAGATGGAAGAAGTAATTTCTTGTCCTGGCTCAGCTGGCATGGACCATTCTGTGACTCTGTGACTGACCTTTTGGGCTCAGTTAAGTTTTCCAGTGTAAAGTTCCTGGGTCTATAAAATCAGAATGCAAGATAGGAGGGAACTGTGGAAAGTACCTTTACCACAGTGTCCGTTGTTTCAGGGCATTTTGTGGTAATGTTTTAAAAGGGTATTTTAAAGTATGTGCAAAGGGAATATTGTAGAAAGGAATAAGCATGCAGTTACCACGTAGACCTGATATTGCACTCCTGGGCATTTATCCCAGAGAAATAAAATGTTCACATCAATATTCATAGAGGCTTTATTCATGTTAGCCTGAATGTGGAAACCACCTAAATATCCTTCAAGAAGTGAAGGTTACACGAACCGTGGTATGTCTTTATCGTGGACTACTATGTATCAAGAAAAAGGAATGGCCCATGGGTACGACCTGGATGAATCTGCAGGGAGTTATTCAGAGTGAAAAGGCAATGCCGCAAGGTTACATGCTATGTGATTCCACTTGTCTAACTCTCTGGAAATGCCAAAATTTTAGAAATGAAGTATACATTCGTGGTTTCCAGGAGCTAGTGAGAGGGGAAGGGAGGGAGGTGGATACAGTTATAAAAGGACAACACAAAAGATCCTGGTAGTGACAGAATTAAATGCACACACACACAGTGGTCCAAGTAAACCTGGGAAAATATGAATAAAATCAGGAGATCGTATCACTGTCACCATCCTGGTTGTGACATCGTACCATAGTTTTGCAAATGTGCCCATAACACAGTGGTTCTCAACCTTCCTGATGCCACGACCCTTCGATACAGTTCCTCGTGTGGTAGTGACCCCCAACCATAAAATTATTTGGATTTCTACTTCGTAATTGTAATTTTGCCACTGTTATGAGTCGTAAATATCTGATATGCAGGATGGTCTTAGGCGACCTGTGAAAGGGTCGTTCAACCCCCAAAGGGGTCGCGACCCACAGGTTGAGAACAGCTGCCATAAGAGGAAATTGAGCAAAGGGTGTGAGGTGTGTGTATGTGTTATTTCTTATAACTGCGTATGAAATGACAATTGCCTCAATAAAAATTTGAATTAGATGGAAGCATTTTTAGAAGGTAATAAGGAATTTTGTTTATTGTCAGTCAAAAATTAGTGTTGATATGATTAAAATGTCAAATTCTGGCTTGGCGCCTGTGGCTCAACAGGCTAAGGCGCCAGCCACGTACACCTGAGCTGGCAGGTTCGAATCCAGCCCGGGCCCGCAAACCAACAATGACGGCTGCAACCGAAAAATGGCCGGGCGTTGTGGCAGGCACCTGTAGTCCCAGCTACTTGGGAGGCAGAGGCAGGAGACTCGCTTGAGCCCA
>CAUYRH010147429.1:0-11259 GCA_963574655.1 Perodicticus potto | reverse complement strand
GTTGTGGTGGGCGCCTGTAGTCCCAGCTACTTGGGAGGCAGAGGCAGGAGACTCGCTTGAGCCCAGGTATTGGAGGTTGCTATGAGCTGTGATGCCACGGCACTCTGTCCAGGGTGACAGCTTGAGACTCTGTCTCAAAGAAAAAAAAAAAAGTTAATTACCTCTTATTCTGGACCCCTAGCTCTAATTGTACCTCATGTTATACAGAGGGTTTACCTGGTCATTTTCCTTGCTGGACTGAAGGGTCATACAGGCTGGGCTCCTGTGTACTTCAGCTTTTATTCCTTTATCTCCCCTGCCATGGTGTCCAGGATAGGCCATTTATATTTGATAAATGCTTAACACTTACAGTTAACTGCAGGGTTATCTGGGAGTTAAATCTAAGGAAGAAGACCTCAGCCATGGCCCCAGTTCCTATAGGCCCTGGAATCTGCGAATGTCCAGAATTCCTCATATGCCAAATTAGAAACTAAACACAAAAATTACTTCCATTTACTGAACATGTGTTATTATATTTACTTCTGATAATACCCTGATAATAATAAATAGTTATTATTCCCATCTTACAGATGAAGAAACTCAGTCTCCAAAATACTGGATAACTGGCTTAAGAAATACAGACCTGGCTCAATGGGCTAAGGCTCCAGCCACGGCAGGTTCGAATCCACCAAACAATAATGACGGCTGCAACCAAAAATTCTCCGGGCATAGTGGTGGTGCCTGTAGTCCCAGCTACTTGGGAGGCGGAGGCAGGAGACTCGCTTGAGCCCAGGAATTGAAGGTTGCTGTGAGCTGTAATGCCACGGCACTTTATCCAGGGTGACAGCTTGAGGCTCTGTCTCAAAAAAAAAAAAAAAGAAATACAGACCTGGCCAGGCACATTGGCTCATGCCTGTAATCCTAGCACCCTGGGAGGCTGAGGTGGGTGGATAGCTTGAGCTTACAAGTTCAAGACCAGCTTGAGCAAAAGTGAGACCCCGTCTCTACTAAAAATAGAAAAACGGAGGCAAGAGGATCGCTTAAACCCAAGAGTTGGAGGTTGTTGTAAGCTATGATGCCACGGCACTCTATCCAGGGTGACAGCTTAAGAGACTGTGTCTCGGGGAAAAAAAAAAAAGAAAGAAAGAAAAAAGAAATAAGACCTGCCTTGTTAAGGAAAAGCTAAGAGGGAAATTCTACTCTGTGTGACATAGCAAATCTCAGAGAAAGTCAGATATAAAAGCCAGAACCTCTCTGGACAGAGCCTTGCTCCCCACCCTGGCCTAGGCACTACCCTGCAGTGCCTCTCTGATCGCACACATGCTTTTATTTCCTGCTGCCGGGAAAGTGAAGATGACTGGTGCGTGTTAAGAATCTACTGCCCACGGGTGGTGCCTGTGGCTCAGTGAGTAGGGCGCCGGCCCCATATACTGAGGGTGGTGGGTTCAAACCCACCCAGGGCCAAACTACAACAAAAAAATAGATGGACATTGTGGCAGGTGCCTGTAGTCCCAGCTACTCAGGAGGCTGAGGCAAGAGAATCACCCAAGCCTAGGAGTTGGAGGTTGCTGTGAGTTGTGATGCTATGGCACTCTACTGAGGGCAACAAAGTGAGACTGTCTCTTAAAAAAAAAAAAAGAAAGAAAGAATCTACTGTCCTGGTGGTGCCCGTAGCTTAGTGGGTAAGAGCGCCAGCCACATAACACCGAGGTAGGCGGGTTTGTGCCCTGTCCAGGCCTGCTACACAACAACTGCAACAAAAATATAGCCGGGCATTGTGATGGGTGCCTGTAGTCCCAGCTTGGGAGGCTGAGGCAAGAGGATCGCTTAAGCCTAAAAGTTTGAGGTTGCTGTGAGCTGTGACGCCATGGTACTCTACCCAGGGCGACATAGTGAGACTCTATCTCAAAAAAAAAAAAAAAGAATCTACTGCCTTCCTGTCAGTGTCTGTGCTGGGTACTTCCCATCCTTCTAGAATTTGACCTGGATGATCGTGTTTCCATTTCACAGGTGAAGAAATTCAGGCTTAGCAGTTGAATAACATATTCATAGTCACACAGTCAGGATCCCGTCCTAGGTCTGTTGGGTGCCACATCCATACTCTGTTATGCTCATTTCATAATTAAATCAAAATTGGTCCAGAAGATTCCTCAGAGGTCATCTGTTCTAGTAGAGGCCCAGGGCTCAGGGTAGTTAGGAGTCAGGGGAGGTGGGCATGGTTGAGGGACTTGCTGTGGATCAGAGGGTTTGTCAGTAAAGAAGGCTGATGGGGAGGACAGGATATGGGGCCGCAGTAGGACCACACCAGACCACACTTCCTTGGTATGATTCTATCTTGCAGCCTCAATGGGTTCTTATAAGTATAGGCCTAATAGCTAGAAGACTCTGGTCCAGCTCAGGGTTGGAGAGTGACCAGAAATAGAAGAGGTGGGTGAAGGAAGCCAGCAGCAGCCCCCTCAACCTTGAGGGCCTAGAAAATGGTATTTTTCATCAACTTTGCTCTTGTCAACACCACCAGACTTCAGAAAGTGGGGGTGTGGGCTGGCCCCATAGCCCTCTGGCCTGTGGAACAAATGAAAGGGCAGCTTCCTGAAGGGTGGAAGGAACTGTGAGTCAGTTGGATGTAAAACGGGACAGGACAGAGTGGCCTCTTGACATGCAGCACAGACAAGCTTGGTTAGTGGTGAAGAAGCCATCTGGGCCACATCTGCACCCTAGACAAACTGGTGGTTTCCAAAAGGTTAGCAAGTATGTGTGAAAAAGCTCATGAGTAAATTCACGTGTGTACTCTAGGTCACTGTCACAGTCCACAATAAATATCCCCAGGTACTCTTTGTGTGTTGGGTACCATGATGGGCAGAGGAGACTTAGGGATCAGCTCTTGCTTCATAAGAGCTTAAGGCTCAGTTGAGGGACAGGGGTATTCTTGCCAAAAGTAAATAAAATGGTAAGATGGATTAAACCACGTGCTAATGGGGGGAACCCAAAAACGTGTGGCAGGAGTTCAGAGGATGAAACCATCACCTCTGGTGGGGTAGCTCCTGAGGTCTAATTCAGGAGATAGGCTGGTAACCATCTCCAGGTAAGGGCTCTCCCAGGACTGAGGAGCAGAGGGCTGGGGCTTGGGCAAGAGGGCCTGTGGAGAGGGTGAAGGGATGGCTGCTAGGGGGCGGACTGCAGAGGGCCCTGGATGACAGAAGCCATGGATGAGAGAGGGAAGGCGCTTTCATCACCAATTGTTGGGAAAACAAAGCACAAAGACACTCAAACAAAGTGGCTGCATTGCACACCCTTTGATTAGAAGCTCAGCAGTGCAAATCATTTGCCCTAAAGGGTCAGTCTCAGTGAGCTCAATTTGCATTATGAAAACTGTAAGAGCTGGAGGAGGGGTACTTATGTGGGAGGGGGCACTTTAGGTTATTATGTACCTATTTCTACTGGCTATATTTTCATTGTTATTATTATATTTATTGCAAATGTGTAAATTTTGTGTTTTTTAAAATTTTAATTTATATCTTTCCACTATCCACAGTTCATATACTTAACATTTTTTTGTTTTTAAATAATTTTAATTCATTGAAAAGTTGTAAGAACTCCCATTTACCCTCGCCCTAGATATGCCAATTTTGGACATTTTGTCACCTCTCTTACTCTCTTCCTCTTTCCCCGCCTCTCCCACTCTCTTTCTCTGCCTCTTCTTGCCTCCTGCTCTCTTTTCTAACTTTGTTTTCCTGTCTCTCAGATTGAGCTGTCCATCCATCCATCCTCCTATCCATCCTCCCATCATCCTCCCATCCATCCTTGTTTCCGAGCCATTTGAGAGTAGTTTTCAATCATTATGCCTCTTTACCCCTTAATACTTCACTGTGTATCTCTAAGGACCTGGATATTCTCTTTCATAACCACAGCACATTAGCAAATTCAGCATATTTAATACTGATAGAATATTTTTATCTGAACTATAATTTTAGCTCGGTGCCTGTGGCTCAATGGGCTAGGGTGCCTGCCACGTGCACCTGACGGATTCGAATGCAGCCCAGGCCCGCCAAACAGGAATGACGGCTGCAACCAAAAAATGGCTGGGCGTTGTGGCGAGCGCCTGTAGACCCAGCTACTTGGGAGGCGGAGGCAGGAGACTCGCTTGAGCCCAGGAATTGGAGGTTGCTGTGAGCTGTGATGCCACGGCACTCTATCCAGGGTGACAGCTTGAGGCTCTGTCTCAAAAAAAAAACTATAGTTTTTTCTTTTGTGAGAGTCTCACTTTGTCACCCTCGGTAGAGTGCTGTGGCATCATAGTTCAAAGCAACCTCAAACTCTTGGGCTCAAGTGATCCTTTTGCCTCAGTCCTCCCAAGTAGCTGGGACTACAGACGTATGCCACCACACCTGGCTAACTTTTAGTTTTTGTAGAGACAGAGTCTGGTTATGTTGCCCAGGCTGGTCTTAAACTCGTGGCCACAAGTGATCCTCCTGCCTCAGCCTCCCAGTAGCTGGGATTATAGGTGTGTGCGACTATACTGGCTCTTATTTTTTTTTGCAGTTTTTGGCCAGGGCTGGGTTTGAACCCGCTACCTCTGGCTCTTTAATGTCCTTTAATCCAGAACAGTTCTTCAGCCTTTCTTTGACTTTTGTGGCACTGACATTTTTGAAAAAAATAATATATATACTTTTGTTAACTTCATGATATTCTCCTGTAATCCTAGCACTCTGGGAGGCTGAGGTGGGTTGGTTGCTTGAGCTCACGGGTTCAAGACCAGCCTGAGCAAGGACAAGACCCTATCTCTACTAAAGTAGAAAAATGAGTCAGAAATCGTGGTGGGTGCTTGTAGTCCCAGCTACTTGGGAGGCAGAGGCAAGAGGATTTCTTGAGTTCAAGAGTCTGAGGTTTCTGTTAGCTACACTGATACCAGGGTACTCTACCTAGGGCAACAGAGTGAGACTGTGTCTCAAAACAAAAACAAAAACAGAAACTAAAACAAAAAGCCTTCATGATGTTCTACCATGAAGATTTTCTTTTCTTTCTTTCTTTTTTTTTTTTACATTTATTGTGCACTTTATTTCCATTATTATTGCATCGTAATATATAATGAAACAATTATACAGCTCACTATAATGCAGAATCAGTGGGAGCCCTGAGCTTGTTTTCCTGCAACTAGACAGTCTTGTCTGTGGGTGATGGGAGACAGTGACACCCAACGTGTGTTGCTTGCGTCCCTCAGTTCCACCTTTGATCATAAGGCATTAGATTTTCAGCAGGAGCAACCCCTAGATCTCTGTCATGGGCAGTTGATAATAGTGTCCACACTCCTATGAGAATCTAATGCTAACGTTGATCTGACAGAAGGCATAGCTCAGTCTGTGATGTGAGCTGTAGGGAGCTGCTGTAAATACAGATGAAACTGCTCGCTGCCACTCACCTCCTGCTGTGTAGCCCAGTTCCTCACAGGCTGCAGACTGGTCCTGGGCAGTGGCCTGAGTGTTGGGGACCACTGGTGCAGAAGACACATTTCTCAATTCTTCAGATTAGTCCTACTTGGGAGGGATGGTGATCTGCATAGAATAACAGCCTCCGAAGAGATAGCAGCACTTGGGAAGATAAGTCCAGGTTAACAAAAGGAAGTTTAGTAAGAATAAATAATCGTAAGATCTTGCATTTCTGTGAAACATACTAAGGGAATTTTAATTTGAGTAGGTATATTAACATGAAGACTTTCTTAATTTACTTAACTTTCCCCTATTATTTCTCACTACTAAAAATAATAGCATTTCTGAGAACATATGTCTTTAATTTCCTCTCTCTGTATTGTTTCTATTGGGTATATTCCCTGAGGTGACATCCCAGGTCATAGGTTCTGGCTGACTTGCTTAATGGTTGAAACTAGAAATACTGAACCAGTTCACAGTGTCATTAGCATATACTTATTTCCTTGTGGCTTTGCCAAACTCTACTTTCATTGTTTTTGTGTGTTCTTGGTAGCTTATGAGTTTGTAATGATCCATTGTTTTTGATATAAGGGAACAAAGTGGTGGAAGTCTTCTGTGCTTTCCCCTTAACCTCAAACCTTATTTTCTCTTCTACTTTACTTTCTTTCAGGATATTTACATTTTATTTTCATGTCATTACATTTTCATGGGTAATTTGAAGTTCCAACAGCAATACTAGCCAGGCAAGGCAAATACAGTAGTCCCCATTTTATAGGTGATGGAGATGAGATCAATCTACCTGGCCCAGCCTCGTTGGGACTAGAGGCAAAGCTCTTCCCTATAGATTGATGGTGTTGCCTTCTTCCCTGCAGGAGTAGAAAGGACATATGGTCCTCAAGGGGGACCCCAGAACTTCAGCCAAGGGGTCTGTTACTTTGTCTCTGCTTTTTTCTTTTTTAATTATTATTGTTATTATTTTTGAGACAGAGTCTCACTATGTTGCCCTCGGTAGAGTGCCATGGCGTCACAGCTCAGAGCAACCTTAAACTCTTGGGCTTAAGTGATTCTCTTGCCTCAGCCTCCCAAGTAGTTGGGACTACAGGCACTCACCATAATGCACAGCTATTTTTTTCTTGTTGTAGTTGTCATTGTTGTTTGACAGGCCTGGGCTGGGTTCGAACCCACCAGCCCCAGTGTATGTGACTAATGCCCTAGCCATTGAGCTACAGGTGCCAAGCCTGTCTCTGCTTTTAGAAGCTGGCAGAAAGGGTTCTGTTAGGAAGCTTTCTGAGAGAGTGCTATTGGCAGAGGGGGTACTTGGAGTGGAGGGTACTTTTGAAAGGGCAAAGAGAAGAGCTTTGTTCTCCTTCTTTCCGGGGAAACAAAGTGAGGGTTAAGAGGTACCCATGACCGCAGCTGTACTAAAGCTTCCCCAGGGCTCTAGCATTGCAAATGGGAGGTTGTGTGCAATCCAGAAGCTTCCAATACTCTCACAGAAGTGATAGCCACAACTTTAGAGTCTTCTGGAGATTGCCCCCAGCCCTTGCAAGAACGTTAACTTGCAAGGGCTTCTACGTTGTCTAGTTCAGGGGTTGGAAAACTATAGCGCTATAGCCCAAATCTGGTTTACCACTTGTGTGAATGGCCCTGGAGCTAAGAATGGGTTTTCAGATGAAAAATTCCAATTGAGGGTGGTGCCTGTGGCTCATCGAGTAGGCCACATATACTCATCAAGTATATGTGGCTCACATACCGAAGGTGGTGGGTTCAAACCCGGCCTCGGCCGAACTGCAAAAAACCCAGAAAAATAGCCAGGCGCTGTGGTGGGTGCCTATAGTCCCAGCTACTTGGGATGCTGAGGCAAGAGAACTCGCCTAAGCCCAGGAGTTGGAGGTTTCTGTGAGCTGTGGCACCATGGCACTCTACCACGGGCCATAAAGTGAGACTCTGTCTCTACAAAAAAAAGAAAAGAAAAGAAAAGAAAAATTCCCATTGATTTGATAATAGGGAACACTAACTTTGGACCCCAGTTAAGCAAAAAGTTATTCATCCTTCACTCTAAATTTCCATTCTTTTCATTGGAACGCCTGTATTACAAAAAACAATTAAAATAAAATAGAACAATTATTATATTTTGATTTTCATTAATTAAAACCTTGTAGCTATTTTACTTTTCTCTCGTTATAAAGTACCTACATAATATCCTAGATTTTGGTACTTGGCTTACAATGCCTCAAATATTTAGCTTCTGGTCCTTTGCAGGAAAAGTGTGCCTATCCCCGACCTACTTCACTGGGGTTTACTATTTAAGCCCAGATCTTTTAAAAGTGTATTGTTATGGGGCAGATAAACAGATGAAACTGAAGGTACAGTGTTAGGAAAAGAAAAAGCAGGGTTGAGCAGACGCCCACCTGCCTCTGCCTAGCCACCCCTTTTGCGGCTCACAAGAACCTCCAGGGACTCAGGCTCTGGGAAGCCCAGTGTCAGGACCACTGTCCCTCTACCACCTGCTACATAATGACATAATTATCCTAAAGGCCCGGTGGTCATTTGTTTTGAAGAGTTCACAAGGAAAGGAGGTCCTGGCATATGTACTTTTTATAGAATCCCACCTTGTGCAGAATGTACAACTGAATCCAAGATCAGTTCTTCGTAATGGTACTTGAGACACAAAGTAGGCTTTCAGAGATGTTGTTTTATTCCTTTTTTTCCTTTGATTGAGCAAGTTGCAGTCTTGCTGTGTTGCTCAGTCTGGAGTGCAGTAGCATGTTCACAGCTCACTGTAACTGTGAACTCCTGGCCACAAGTGATCCTCCCACCTCGGCCTCCTAAAGTGCTGGGATTAAGGTTATGAGCCACCATGCCTGGCCCCAAATTTGCCTTTTTGACTTTACTCACAATAGATCCCTGCTGGGATCCTCCCTTTCCCCCACCGTGTGTGTGTAGACACATACACACACATATACACATACATACACACACATGTATGATGAAGAACGGAGCCTATAATAGTAAAGATGCTAGTGGCTTGGCAGGCCAGTCCCTTTATGGCCTGTAGGTTTTCTTCCCATTCCTGTGTGTATCCTTCTAGTGGGCACCTTTTCCTCTAAGAGCCCTGTGCTCTTCTAGGTCTTGCCCACACAATGAGCTGTATTCAAGTTCTGCTTCCTCCTGGAAGCCTGCCCTGACCGCTGTAGGTAGGGTTGGGCAAGCATGTTCTCTGTTCCCACAACACAGTGTGGATACTCCTATTGTCATTCATTTTTTTCTTTTCTTTTGCAGTTTTTGGCCAGGGCTGGGTTTGAACCTGTCACCTCTGGTATATGGGGCCAGTGCCCTACTCCTTTGAGCCACAGGCGCTGCCCTCCCTGTTGTCATTCTTTGCGTAGGAGTGTGCTTCCACCCTCTTCTGCATTTCCCCTTGACAAAGAGAAGAGACTTAGTAAACTCTTGCTGAGTGAAGGATCAGTAAGTTAGGATGGCAGCAGCTACAAGGAAAGATAAAGAAATGGTGTCTACAGTGAGTCTGCCATCTTTTTTGCCAGAGACACCCCAAGGGGTTTGAAAAGAGCCTTTGTCATCAAACTATCTTAGAATTTAGGCTAAAGGGTTCCAGGTTACCATCTGTCTAACCCCTTCAATGGACTGTGAGCTCCTTATGACTACTTTTATTTTTTTCCTTTTTGGTGACAAAGTCTCACACTATCACCCTGGGTAGAGTGCTGTAGCATCATGGCTCACAGCAACCTCCAACTCTTGGGCTCAGGTGATCCTCTTGCCTCAGCCTCCCAAGTAGCTGGGACTTCAGGTACACGCCACGACGCCTCACTAGTTTTTTTTCTTTTTTTGAGATAGAGTCTTAGTTTGTCACCTTGGGTAGAGTGCTGTGGCATCACAACTCACAGCAACCTCAAACTCTTGGGCTTAAGTGATTTTCTTGTCTCAGCCTCCCCAATAGCTGCCTGCCACAACACCTGGCTATTTTTAGAGGGGGGGGTCTCACTCTGGCTTAGGCTGGTCTTGAACCCATGAGCTCAAGTAATCCACCCGCCTCTGCCTACCAGTGTGCTAGGATTATAGGCATGAGCCACCATACCCTGCTAACTAGGATCACTTTTATTTATTTATTTATTTTTTATTTTTTATTTTTTTGAGACAGAGTCTCAAGCTGTCACCCTGGATAGAGTGTTGTGGCATCACAGCTCACAGCAACCTCCAATTCCTGGGCTCAAGCGAGTCTCTTGCCTCCGCCTCCCAAGTAGCTGGGACCACAGGCACCCACCACAACACCCGGCCATTTTTTGGTTGCAGCCGTCATTGTTGTTCGGCGGGCCCGGGCTGGATTCGAACCCACCAGCTCAGGTGTACGTGGCCGGCGCCTTAGCCCGCTGAGCCACAGGCGCCGAGCCAGGATCACTTTTAAATTTTAAGTCATCTGCTCTTTATAGAAGTAGTCACCATGCACAAGTCCTTTTTTCTTGGGCATTAAAAAAAAAACTTCACGGCTCAGCACCTGTAGCTCAGTGGTTGGGGTCTAGGCACATACACCAAGGTTGGCAGATTTGAACCTAGCCCAGGCCTGCTAAAAACAATGACAACTACAACAACAAAAAAATAGCTGAGCATTGTGGTGGGTGCCTGTAGTCCCAGCTCTTTGGGAGGCTGAGGGAAGACAATCGCTTAAGCCCAAGAGTTTGAGGTTGCTGTGGGCTATGACGCCATGGCACTCTACCGAGGGCAGCATAGTGAGACTCCATCACCCCCCCGCAAAGTGACTTTACTTTCAAAAAGTCCACCTTTTAGGGAATTTGTCTGTTGGGTGAAGTGACATACACTTGTATGTAGGGCTTTAGCCCTAATTCCAGTTAATGCTGCCTTTAGGACGCTCCTCTCCGAAATAAGTCTAGGAAAACTTTGCTTAATACTTTGAAGAAAATGACTGCTAAGTGGGAAAAGAACTTAAAGTATTTAAATGTTAATAATTACAGGTGCTCATTTAGTAATAACGGTGTTGTCCATTTCCTTTTGTCTCTGTGAGATTGCCTAATAGCCAGCACCTATAGCATTGCCAAGATTAGATGACCCTTATTGACATTAACCAGTGTTTGGAGGGTTATATGTTTCTAATATTTTTATCTTCCTTTTTTGTTCCTACTTTAGTTTCCTCTTTTTAGGGTAAATGCTTCCAGGTCAATGTCTAGGGCTTGGCTGTGTCTAACCTACCCAATGTCTGATACAGAGTCAGGGGTAAGTGGCCAGCAGATGTGGCTGAGTTAGTCCCATTACTTTGCCCACTCTGCTGTCCAAATTTACCTCACAATACTTTCTAAACTTTCTTCACCCTTGCTGCTTTTTTTTTTTTTTTTTTTTTGAGACAGAGCCTCAAGCTGTCACCCTGGATAGAGTGCCGTGACATCACAGCTTACAGCAACCCCCAATTCCTGGGCTCATGCGAGTCTCCTGCCTCTGCCCCCCAAGTATCTGGGACTACAGGCGCCCTCCACAACACTTGGCCATTTTTTGGTTGCAGCCGTCATTGTTGTTTGGCGGGCCAGGCTGAATTCAAACCCGCCACCTCAGGTGTATGTGGCTGGCGCCTTAGCCCGTTGAGCCACAGGCGCTGAGCCCCTTGCTGCTCTTTTTAAGCTTTTGTTTTTTATTTTTTGTTGATACCTTGATTTTAACATCTAAGCCTTTTTATGAGATTCTCTTCTCCTTTTTTTTTTTTTTGAGACAGAGCCTCAAGCTATCACCCTGGATAGAGTGCTGTGGCATCACAGCTCACAGCAACCTCCAATTCCTGGGCTCAAGCGAGTCTCCTGCCTCCGCCTCCCAAGTAGCTGGGACTACAGGCGCC